>JASANB010006949.1:0-98316 GCA_030248155.1 Sabatieria punctata
ATACATACAAGTCCCAAGTCCATTCCAAACAGCTAGCGACCTGTTTATCAACTATTTGGTATTATTTGGTATAGAAAATACCATCTAAAGTCTGTTCAAAAATCTTTGGCGCTGGGTACATCCGGCAGTGTCCCGAATTTATGCGTGGTGTGAACCCCATACATGTATATATGGATCTGTTCCTCTCATCAACGAGATTACTATACTGTTCTCGAAATTTGCATATTGAACTTTAGTTAGAGGCAAGAAGCCTGACAAAAAAATCGACTTTTTGGCAAAGCGCCAATTTTTGTGCCGATACCAGATTCGGATTCCCCAACCTTCAGGCATCTCGAAAATACTACCATATATGGGTCTGCGATCAACCTTACCAAAGTTACACTCGATTTTCTAACGCCGACAAGCGGTCCAAATTTTGTTCTCCCATAGTTAAGCACAATAATTCATTCAAGATCGAACACATGGGGGTTTTTTGTTTCCAACCAATTCCAGCTTCACGGTTCTATATTATTTCCGACATGGTGAATCCAGCGGTCACATTGGTTTTGCTCTGCCACTTTGCTTTCTGCTAGAAATTTGACCTCGAAGTTAGGGTGTTCACCTGAATTTCAGAAAGGCATAGCCCAATGTATCTTGTGTGGCCCTGGTCGAAACCTCATACATGTACATATGGATCTGTTCCTCTCATCAACGAGATTACTATACTGTTCTCGAAATTTGCATATTGAACTTTAGTTAGAAGCAAGAGACCTGACAAAAAATCGACTTTTTTGGCAAAGCGCCAATTTTTGTGCTGATTCGCATTCCCCAACCTTCAGGCATCTCGAAAATACTACCATATATGGGTCTACGATCAACCTTACCAAAGTTACACTCGATTTTCTAACGCTGACAAGCAGTCAAAATTTTGCTCTCCCATAGTTAAGCACAAAAATTCATTCAAGATCGAACACATGGGGGTTTTCTTCCTCCAACCAATTTCAGCTTCACGGTTCTATATTATTTCAGACATGGTGAATCCAGCGGTCGCACTGCTTTTGCTCTACGACTTTGATTTGTGCTAGAAATTTGACCTCGAAGTTAAGGTGTCCACCTGAATTTCAGAAAGTGTTGTTGTCTTGTCGGAATTATAAAATCGACTGTAACTCTGGTAGAGTTGATCGTAGACCCATATATGAGTATTTTCGAGATGCCTGAAGGTTGAGGAATGCGAATCTGGTATCGGCACAAAAATTGGCGCTTTGCCAAAAAAGCATTCCATTCGCATTCCTCAACCTTCAGGCATCTCGAAAATACTCATATATGGGTCTACGATCAACTCTACCAGAGTTACAGTCGATTTTCTAATGCCGACAAGACAACAACACTTTCTGAAATTCAGGTGGACACCTTAACTTCGAGGTCAAATTTCTAGCACAAATCAAAGTCGTAGAGCAAAAGCAGTGCGACCGCTGGATTCACCATGTCTGAAATAATATAGAACCGTGAAGCTGAAATTGGTTGGAGGAAGAAAACCCCCATGTGTTCGATCTTGAATGAATTTTTGTGCTTAACTATGGGAGAGCAAAATTTTGACTGCTTGTCAGCGTTAGAAAATCGAGTGTAACTTTGGTAAGGTTGATCGTAGACCCATATATGGTAGTATTTTCGAGATGCCTGAAGGTTGGGGAATGCGAATCAGCACAAAAATTGGCGCTTTGCCAAAAAAGTCGATTTTTTTGTCAGGCCCCTTTCTTCTAAGCAAAGTACAATATGCAAATTTCGAGAACAGTATAGTAATCTCGTTGATGAGAGGAACAGATCCATATATACATGTATGGGGTTTTGACCAGGGCCACACAAGATACGTTGGACTATGCCTTTCTGAAATTCAGGTGGACACCCTAACTTTGAGGTCAAATTTCTAGCAAAAATCAAAGTCGTAGAGCAAAACCAATGTAACCGCTGGATTCAGCATGTCCGAAACAACATAGAACCGTGAAGGTGAAATTGACTCGAGGAAAAAAACCCCATGTGTTCGATCTTGAATGAATTTTTGTGCTTAACTATGGGAGAGCAAAATTTTGACCGCTTGTCAACGTTAGAAAATTGAGTGTATCTTTGGTAGGGTTGATCGTAGACCCATATATGGTAGTATTTTCGAGATGCCTGAAGGTTGGGGAATGCGAATCTGGTATCGGCAGGAAAATTGGCGCTTTGCCAAAAAAGTCGATTTTTTTGTCAGGCTTCTTGCTTCTAACTAAAGTTCAATATGCAAATTTCGAGAACAGTATAGTAATCTCGTTGATGAGAGGAACAGATCCATATATACATGTATGGGGTTCACACCACGCATAAATTCGGGACACTGCCGGATGTACCCAGCGCCAAAGATTTTTGAACAGACTTTAGATGGTATTTTCTATACCAAATAATACCAAATAGTTGATAAACAGGTCGCTAGCTGTTTGGAATGAGCGCAAAGTCATACTTTTTGTTTTTTCAGCAAAAATATATATGTTTTGCCTCAGTGGAAAAGTTTTTGTTGCATCTAAAAGAAATCTATGTAGTAATGCCGAGAAAGAAAACGAGCAGAATTTGATGGTTTTTCACTTACTCGGGAAATGGGCAAGCACGTTGTGACGTTTGCGGTCTAGGCTCGGTCTCGATAAAGGGGCCGTCCATAAATGACGTTGTACCAAAATCCCGATTTTTCGGACCTCCCCTTCCCCCAAAATCGCCTTGCATCGTTTCATGGGGGCCCCCTCCCACTTTTTGAGAATTTTCCATGAATGGTTGTTTGTTATAAGCTAAACTTGTCAGAATTCTTTATTGTTTTGTTGCTCAGAAACGGTAAAGAGACGTCTTGTATCTGCATTGTTAAACTTTTAGTAAATTAGAAATAAGGAGAAAACTCTGAACAGAAGAGCTCTGACATGGTATACAGTCGCAAAATATGCAGAATTTATCGCTTAAAAACTAACTGTTTAGTTATTTAAACTATTTGGTATTATTTGGTATAAAAAATACCAAATACCAAATAATACCAAATACCTAGAAAATACCAAATAATACCGGATACCATTTGCATCCCTACTTAGAAAACTTGCTATAGAATTCATACGCATAGACGTACATTGGTGCCCAAGGCCAGATCGGTAGACAAATACCCTAGCTACAGAATAAGCACAGTTAGAAAGATTGGGATCGAAACCTAAGGGCGGTGGCCTACTAATTCCTAAGCCGTGGTCTGACTAATGATTGCAATGCAAGCTTAATCAAAGAAAATTCTCTCAAAGGGACAGCATTCTACATTGGAAACACGTCCAAAGCTTTTATATTTTCTGGCTGTCCGTAAAGGGCGCTACTCTATTGGAGCGTGCGCGTTTATTAGAAGTTTTTCGGCATTGCCACGATTACTCTAGCAATAGGATTTTTCATGGGGATAGGAAATATACAGTAACAGGCCCAGAACCGTAAAAAATCCTATATAGAGAATTTTAACGAAAGGATTATTATTGAATAGAGCAAGAGTAATGCAGATCGCTATCGCATTGCATAGCATTGCGGTTTATTAGTAAAACAACATACAAAAGACAATATTCTAAAGTACTTCTAACGGCCCCCAATCTCTTTAAACCAGAAATCCTCCAGGTTGCAGAATTGGTTGGCAGAACAGCAACAGACGCGATCCACGATCTGGAATTCGGGCGTGTTGTCTTGTTTGCTGATCACGAACTTTCCCTTGCCCACCACCACTCTCAACCGATCTCGGCAATGCTGCCCGTAGCCGGGACAATTTCGGTTCGCTTCCTCTTGGCTGTAGCAGCCTCCACTGAATGTTTCCGTGAGAAAATTCTGCTTGCTATAGCACAGGAATCCGTCACAAACTGACTTTCCGTCAGTGGTCCAATTAGCGCAACGCATCAACCCTTCCTTATTGGCAGCTGACGGGTTCGACCGTTCGATCACCAATAGCAGGATCCAAGCTACCCACATTATTGGACAGTCTGACTGATGTCAATTAAAGGAAATTTGGTGTTGGCTGGGGCGGCAGTGGGTGGCTGAAAGAGGGGCATCTGAGCGTGAAACTCTATTAGGTTTGACGTCAATTAACAAGTAAGGCTTAGATAAACACAGAAGCTAGCAAAGCTTTTACATTTATTGAATTCAGTTACCGGAATTTTCCACCTATAACAGTCAGGCACTTAACGCCGTTTATGGTGCCGGTACCGTACCTAGGGTAGTGGTACCATACCACTCTGTTCAGATTTCGTACCATATATGGGGACTACCCTAGGTACCGGTACCATATCCGATCCGATCCGATGTGTGGGGGGACCTTACGGCCCTACGCTCACACCTATGCGGTCCATTGCGCATCCCCGTTGTTCGTCATCTCGGACGTTTGCCCTTCTTTCACTGCCAAGCCACTCTGGCCATGCTGTTGGGCGCCAGGTACTAAGAGAGTGCCTGGCGTGGTGACCTCATGGTGCCGACAGTACTGTTGCTAAGTAAATTTATTTGAAATATAATTTAATTATAATTTACTTACCAAACAATTTACTTGTATTAGTAAATTTCTAAAAAATATAATTAAAATTATACTTCTAATTTACTTAAGGCAGAAATTCACTTTTAATTTAATTAAAATTATAATTTACTTATCAAACAATTTACTTGTATTAGTAAATTTCTAAAAAATATAATTAAAATTATAATTATAATTAACTTAGCAACAGTAGCCGACAGCTCCCAACGGCCGCCTGGCGTACAGACCAAACCGGTATTGGCCTTATTGCTGGTTTCTCAGACCGCTCCTGACGTCGTTGATCAATTCTTTCACTGCCAAGCCACTCTGGCCATGCTGTTGGGCGCCAGGTACTAAGAGAGTCCCTGGCGTGGTGACGTCGAGGTGCTATGTTCTCAAAACTTGTTCAAAACTGAGCTATTCAGACTTAAACGTACAGTCAGTCGTTGCAAAGATAAAAAATAGTGTATTTCATGCTTTTCGTGCAGAAAATCGAGTTTTAATTGTAAAATATAGATTTTCCACCTACAAGACCCGGCTCTTATAACTGGTGCAAAAATGTGACCCCAAATTTAGGCATTTTCCGGTTATAAGACTTGGTCTTATAGGTGCAAAACTCCGGTAACGGAATGAAAATTAAGCTAATCAGGCGTAGGGAAAAATATTCTTGGGCTAACTCACACAGTGAGCTTCCGGGTTATACACATTTTTAAACAATATCAAATAAACGAAAAACGCATGGTGTCGCGTTACAGACGACAGTACAGTATTCAACGAAAACACACTCATTAATTAATTAATTAATAATGACGATTATTATTTTCATATTTTCTCACACCAATATTCTGCTGTGGCTGAGGGCTCTTTTTCTTCTTTCCAAAAACGGCCCAAACAGCGTCATTGATGTCTTTATGTCGCAAGGAGTAAATGAAAAAATTTGCCATAGCATTTACTTTAGTCAATTGGAATACATAGCTTTTGTACTGACCAAGCAGATTGGCGCTTGGATTGTAGATTATGTAAATACCGTAAGCTCTAGGCAGACTGTCGAATAACAGCGTACAAAAACTGGAAATGGCCAAGGATACTGTAAGTCTGTGTTGCATTTTTGCCTCCCTTCTGGCTTCGGAGGCAGTAATTCGTCCGGTGCTTTTAGTTTTGTTCTCAATTCTAGTTTTCTTGCGAACTCTATAATTGAGCACGACAACTGCAAAAACTAGCACGCTCATACAGCTGGCTGCACTAGAGGTATATTTGCTGTATTGATAATACTGTTTAGCTATGGTTTTGGACGAACTACAAAAGGCGGTGATTTGAACGTGGTGGTTAGCGATAGGGTGATACAAAGATATGATCAAATTCAAAGCGCCGAAAAGATATACTGCCGAGACCATTCTAATAGCGTATCGCCGTTTCAGACCGTTGTGATAGAGAGGTTTAGTGATAACAATCCAGCGGTCTATCGATAAGGCTAAGAGCATAAAAGCTGTGGAAAACTCGCTCCAGCGCCAAATAAGGGAGTGGGGCAACAGCATGCAAAGCAGTTTGCTGACACAACTGCAGGCGTAGCCGGTTTTCAGGGCAGCGGTGCGGTACAAACCAGCTAGCAGGGTGGCAAACCCCTCTGCACTGTCAGCCAAAGCCAGAGCTCCGATGAGCACGCAATCTTTGCGAACTTTTAGCTCCTGAAATGTTGCTTTTGTATTAATCATTCTTCTCCCCAAACCAATAATGCACAAAAGAGTAGCTAGAATGTAGAGACCTGCACGGGCCGCCTTTTTCATGGCCCGGCCCGGCCCGGCCTATCCGAAAAACCCAATTTTTGCGGCCCGGGCCCGGCCCGGCCCTTGTGAAAATGCAATTTTTGTGGCTCGGCCCGGCTGAAATCCTCTAAAAATCCTCTGTAGGGCGACCAGGCCCGGCCCGTGCAGGTCTCTACTAGAATGTGCCACTCAGCGGCCGGCGGAGAGTCGATGCGCTGCACCTCAATTACCGGAGGGGTTTAGAAATTCGCGACCCCTCCGGTAATTGCGCATGCGCTTTATTGCAGTGAAACCTGATTTTTGAGCGAGATATTCAATCTGTCTTTGGGAATATAGCTGCCGCCGTTGATTCCTTAAGTCTACGGCAACATGATAAAGGGAAAGAAAGGTAAAAAGCTGGAATATGCAAGCATGTGGCTTGCGTACATATATGGCCAAGCTCGTGTGCTGCGTTCAAAATGGAAAGTTTCACAAATGCAAAAAGCCTGATGCTTTTCACAGATGTCTTGCAATCTTGCCTTGCAATTGGACACTTATTTTAGTTATTGTGATGATGAAGATCTTCGATCAAATATACAATGAATTGCCGCAGGGATGTGAGCTGTGTTTTTTCCGAAAAAACCCGTTTTTTCCTAAGGGTGGGAAAAAACATAAATCGCGGAAAAAACTCAAGCTAAATATAGCTAATTTCTGTCATTTTTCAGTTAAGAAATGGACTTTTGAGATGTTTAATAGGTCATACTGACTTAAAACTGCTAGAAAAACAACAGAAAATGCCAAATTTGGCAATTTAAAACAAAAAGGCAAACTGTTGTATGAAAATTTGCATATAGTGTTATTGATGGAGCCTGTCAGGGACTGTTTCATGCCTGTTTCGTGATTTATATCATGTAAGATGGGTATTTCTGTTCTGAAAAGACTCAGGAAGGCGCTAGAAAGCGTTAGGAGTCCAAAAAACCAAGTTAGGATACCCAGAACTTGGGCTGGAGTTTTTTCGCCATTCAGGAAAAAAACCGGAAAAAAACTGAAGAAAAAAACAGGCCGAGGTTTTTTTCCGAAAAATATCCATCCCTGAATTGCCGCTGTAGAAAATCACTAAACATTTTGTTGACGTCATTCTTGCTCAGAAATCAGGTTGCGCTGCAATAAAGCGCATACGCACGCAATTACCGGAGGGGTCGCGAATTTCCCGACACCTCCGGTAGCATGGTGCAGCGTATCGACACTCGGCCGGCCACTGAGTGGCACATTCTTGCTACTCTTTTATGCATTCTTGCCCAAACGGATACCTCTTTATTGATGATCGCTGCCACAATGAACACATTTAGCAAAAAAGCTCCAGCTCCTAGAGGAATTTGGGCAAATTGGAATGTAGCATTTTGAAGAGAACAGAAGCATGAAGCGTTTACAGACATTCAGAGAGAACTTGCCAATCTGTCTCTCGAGTAGCGAAATTAATCAGCTTACAAATGCTGAATGCAGTCAAGTGGCACTATTCAATCATGGACTCATACAATAGAGTATGTAGCCAACCTTAATTAAAATCGGTGCAGTGACTGATTCAGTTTGATAAGCAATTTTGACATGTTTTGTGCCAAAGTTCCATTCGCCGAAATTTTATTTGCACAGCCAAGCAACTATAGGTTACTGTGATTTGATTTTTACTTAAATATAGATCTCACAGCCAGTGTGGTGCATTTTGAAAATTTGAAACTAGGTAAAGTAATAGGTAAAGTTGTCACCTAAAAAACTAGGTAAAGTAATACTAGGTAAAGTTCTCAGCTATGAAACTAGGTAAAGTAATACTAGGTAAAGCCCATGGGCTCTTGAATGGTGTGCAGATGAAACATGTAGCTTTATAAATAGCTGAGTTATAAGCGTTGAAAGAGACAGAGGTTGGACATAAACGAACCCCATATGAAGGTCTCTCCTGATTTGGATACAATCTATAATATAACCTTCGAGTAAACATTTTTTGTACTTTCTCTAGTTTGTCCTTATCACCCACATAAGTAGGGTTCCAGACTGGGGAGCAATATTCCAGTATAGGTCTTACATATGAATTATACGCCCTTATTAGTGCTTTTTCCGATCTTGTTCTAAACACTCGAAAGAGCAAATGTATCCGTTGTATAGCCTTAGCACAGATATGATCAATGTGCTTATGGAATTTCAGATCATCTGATACAATAACGCCTAAATCGGTTATTGTTGTCCTATTACTTAAATTGTATCGCCAATTACATAGTTATGAGAAGGGTTACCATAACCAATATGAATTACATCACACTTTGATAGTGACAACTGTAGTTGCCAAAGATTAGACCAATCATACACCCTGTTCAGGTTTGCTTGGAGCAAATTAAAAACATCAGTATTTTTGTCAAAGCATACATACAATTTAGCGTCATCAGCATAAAGTTTCAAATTACAATTTTGAACCACAGAGAAAAGATCATTGGCATAGATTAGAAAGAGTAAAGGTCCCAATACTGAACCTTGCGGGCAGCCAGACCTTACTTTGACTGCATTGGAGGTGCTACTACCTATTACAACCGACTGAAGTCTGTTTTGGAGGAAAGCGCTAATCCAATTTAGGAGTTGTCCTTTAATTCCGTAGTGCATTAACTTATGTATTAGTTTGTCATGTGATACAGAGTCAAAACATTTGGCATAATCTAGGTATATTACGTCAACTACCTTTTTATCCCTAACAGCCGCAGTCCAATCCTCAAAGCACTCAAGTAGCTGTGTGCAAGTAGACCGGCCCGGTCTAAAGCCGTGCTGTGCTTCGACAAACAATTGGTTGACTTGTAAGTACTGGACTAAACGATCTCTCACTATAGCCTCCATTAATTTACAGCAAGGTGAAGTCAATGACACTGGTCTATAATTTGAAGGTTCTGACTGATCACCTTTCTTAAAAATAGGACAGACATTAGCCATTCGCCAGATTTCTGGTAGGGTTCCAGATGCTAAGTAAGCTTCAAAGATTATGCTCAAAAGGGTTAGCAAGAGTTAAGGCACATTTCTTAAGGACAACTGCAGGGATACCATCTGGTGATCTCGATAGCTTAGGTTTCAATTTCTTACAGTACCTGTAGACCACTTGAGGTGAAAGATTGACATCTTCTACCAAAATATGGGCAGGCAATTAAGATTAAGATGCATTTTGCGAGAAAGTCAGCTTTGAGGGGACAAGCAGTTTCATCTCACGGATCTGGCTGATATTTATATCTATTAAAACAGAGCACAGTCGAAGACCAATGGTGCATGCCCGGCCACCAGCAACCCCCCGTGTAGATCAAAACAAACGCCATTTTTTGAACTCAGCGGGTCAAAATAGGTCGGGTACACTATTATTGACTGACAAAAGGTTCCCTTTAGAAATGCATGAATGCTGAACATTTATTTCAGGATAACGGCTTTTCACGGCATGTTTCTTAATGAAACTTTGTAGGTCCATAAATTTTTTTTCGTCAAAACCGAAAACCCACCAAAAATTCTTAAAGTACTCTAAAAGCTACGTAAACCGCCCAAATTCTAGGTCCCAACTGTTATTAGAAGGAAAGAAATTCAAGTTCGAATTTTTTTTCCACAGTAAAACTGGAAAAAAATTCGATTTTCAGCCATTTGAAGTCAATTTACTCCAAAACCTCGGGCCGTTGGCTATCGTGCTTGGCACCAATCTGTAGCTAACAAATGGCGCTACAATAATCTAAATTTAAAAAAACCCACATAGTGGGGTTCCAGACGAGCTAGGGGGCGGGAAGGGGGTCGAAAAAATTTTTTTCATCAAAATCGAAAACCGACCAAAACGTCTTAAAGTACTCTAAAAGTTACGTAAAATCCCCAAATTCTAGGTCCGAATGTTTTTAGCAGGAAAGAAATTCAAGTTCGAAATTTTTGTCCCATACATAGTTAAAGCAAGCCGATTTTCAGACGGCTGTATCTCGGGACTGGAGCGTCAAATCGGGAAATCCTTTGCGGTGGTTACATAACCTATCGATGCGTATTAGTGTACCAAATTACAGCTCTCTAGGCCAAAGTTTCAATTTTGGGTTTGAATACTAAGACTGGAGCCGATTGATTCATGCTAACATGAATAGCGTCGATTTTAAGGGCTATTTCAGAAAGTCGAAAAAATATTTTTTGGCCCAGTTCAGGTTTTTGCCCATACTTTCAGGGCAGATAGATCTGGTCGTTGGCTACACGCCGGTGTTTCCACTTTTTCTGGACTCGGCCCGGTTTTTGAGTTATTCATGTTTTAATTTTCCGAAAAAAATTTGCGGTATCTTTATAGAGTCATGCATAGTTCTGGCCTGCCTGAAGTTAGAGCGACCAGTAGTAGAGCGTTAGACGTAGAATGTGATGGGCTATCCAACCCATATACACGAAATCGATTTATGAGCTCGCACACCAGAATGGCGGCACTCCAAATATTCGGTCGAAAATGAAACAATTCGTGTTGTAATGAAATGAACTATCGTTAATTTTCCCAAATACTGCCCAAATTCCCATTTTCTTTGGTTGAAGTTTGTCCTATTTTCTTTGGAGCAGAACGATCAGATTCACAGAAAACATTCAAAAACTGCAAAATCCCTAATTAAGCTAGTCGAACTGTTTGCTTGTAGCACGTTCATGATGCTTGTAATGTCATTTGCCCGCCGTACCTTTGTGAAAATGTCTGGGTTGTTTTTCATACCGAGATTCATTAGGGCGCCATTGTCTCGTGTCGAACTGATTAGACAAATCTAGGACTAAACTCAGTGGCGTACCAAATTTGTTTTGTAAAATTTGGCAAAATATTTGGATGAGCTTTGTATAGAAAAGTATGAAAAATGGAAGCTTTTTATCAAGTTTTTATGAACAAATAAGTAAAAAACTTTGATTTTGGCGAAACATCTAACTTTTGGCTCTTGGTACCATCCCCTCAACCGCCTTCGACCCCCGTCAGAATTTCAAACTCCTACCTCCCTTCAGCCGAAATGCTAGCTTATAGGCTAACATAATTTTCTCACAGTTGGCTACCTCATTCGGGTACCCACCAAAAGCCATCGGATGCGTTACCTGACTAAGTTCAGTTAAATATCTCGCCAACCCACGACACACTGGTTGCATCTTTACAGGTAGTACAGCGTTCTTGCTTGGCACGTTTAGACTCATCTCCATCCATGTGCTGCAGACGGGATTTAGCAGACTAGAGTGTCTGCTGCAGATATATCCAACCTTGACGGCCATATACCAGAGCCACCATGGCCGTCAATCGCTACAGTGTCACAGCTGATGCTTTGAAGTACCAAAGTGATAAGTGTTGCCAATAAGAAGAATAGTCGTCTGTACAATTTCCTTTTCATTTCTGGGCGCTAGTCCCATGTTTCTTGGGGTTATCCTCAAGTCACCATCTCCTGTTTGTACTTTGGGGGCCAGCGGTTCACTGTCTACTGTACCAGGGATGTGAGGTGGGAAAAAAACACCGGAAAAAAACTGTTTTTTTTTCGGAAAAAAACCGGTTTTTTTCCTAAGGGTCGGAAAAAAACATAAATCGCGGAAAAAAACTCAAGCTAAAAATAGCTAATTTACGTCATTTTTCGTTTAAAAAATGGACTTTTGCTATGTATAATAGGCCATGCTGACTCAAAACTGTTAGAAAAACAACAAAAAAGACCAAATTTGGCATGAAAAAACAAAAATGCAAACTGCTGTAAGAAAATTTGCATATGGAACCTGTCAGGCACTGTTTCATGCCTGTTTCGTGATTTATATCAATGTAACACGTGTATTTCTGGTCTAACAAGACTGAGGAAGGCGCTAGAAAGCGTTAGGAATCATAAAACCAGCCTAGGATACTCAGAACTTGGGCTGGAGTTTATTTCCGCGATTTAGGAAAAAAACCGGAAAAAAACCGGAAAAAAACTGGAAAAAAACAGGCCGAGGTTTTTTTCGGAAAAATATACAACCCTGTACTGTACAGTGTTGTAATGCGTGTTAGGCCTTACTGTACTAGTCTTTTACCTTCGCATTGTTTGTATTTTGTTTTCCAAGTGCAACAAGGTCTCAAATTGGGGCACCAATGCGGAGCAAAAGAGCAAAAACAAGTGAGAAAAGAGTTGACCAAGACTGCTGCAACCATAATCAGCAGTTATGTGGTCAGCTTTTTGGCACCCATGTTCCATGTTTTCGCTGTTTCTGTCAGTTGCATTAGGTTCTTCTGAAGAAGCTAGAGGAATTAATGCAGCATGTGCTGGTAGTGGAATTTTCAACGCTAGTGTCAATGTGCTGGTGTATGCTGCAAAATCCAGTATTATTCAACCATATTTGGTGGCTACTTTGAAAGGACTGGTCAGCTGATTGACTGAAATAGATTTCATTACTTTGATGATGATGATGATGATGATGATGATTGTCGTGTGAGTGTGTGTACGTACAGCATATGTACATATAAGTGTGCACGTGCGTTTCAGGTGTGATTCCGGTATTTGCATGTAGTGGTGTTTTATAGAGCTGTCACACCGCGCTAGAATTAGGTGTCAGATCAGACTGTAAGGCCGCAACCGGCGAGCCGTCCTAATAGTCATTCGGGTCTGCGGCTCTATTACTCTGGCTGTGTCCCTAGCCTTGACAATTGATAACGTGCGGCTATTTCCAGTAAACCGCATTTGTTGCTACTACCACTACTGTGCCGCCTACTACACTCGGTCACCGGCGCCGCGCAACCACCTAGCTCATAACACTGGCGACACCGGTGAGATTCGAACTCACGTGGGCAATGCCCATTGGATTAGCAGAAGTGCCAACAAACAAGAAGGAAGTTCAGTGTTTCCTTGGTATGCTCAACTACCAGTCTGAGTATATCCCTGAGCTACATCAGCTGGCAGAACCGCTCAGAGCTCTCACACGCAAGGCACCAAGCAAGTCCGGCAAGATCCCAAGAAACTATGTCGAGTTTCTCTGGGGTCCTCAACAGCAAAAAGCCTTTGATGCACTCAAAGCAGCTGTGTCAGCGGATCTTCAACTGGCTCTGTTCGATCCCAACAGACCAACGATCCTGACAACTGACGCCAGTGACTGTGGAATCGGTGCCACGCTCAGTCAAATCCAACCCAATGGGAAGGAGCGACCAGTGGCTTACGGTAGTCACACACTCGACGAACGCCAGAGGAATTACTCAGCCAGTGAACAAGAAGCTCTCGCCGCCATGTTCTTTGCTGAGTACTGGGAAAAATTCCTCCTGGGCCGTCACTTCACTCTCAGGACTGATCACCAGGCACTCACTTCGCTGCTCAAGCAACATGGCAAGGGCCGTCAAAGCGCTAAGTTCGAGCGTTGGTTCGAACGCTTAAGCGTGTTCAACTTCTCAGTTAAACACATGCCTGGCAAGTCCAACATTGTCTCAGATGCTCTCAGTCGCATCCCTGAGAAGCATGTCAATTCTGCACATGATGGTGTGCAGGATCCCTTCATTCGCGCTCTTCATGCTGTGGCCGAGACACCCAAAAGCCCAACTTGGAAATGCCTCCAGCAAGCTACTGCAAGGGATCCACTGCTTCAGTTGGTCACCCAGCACCTCAAGCAAAGCACTCCCAAGTCTCACCTTCCTAAGTCTCCGCACTCCTACAAGTCAGTGTGGGAATCGCTCACTGTGGAAGATGGATGCATCTCTCGCGAAGGCCGGGTCATACTACCCCAGACACTGTGGCGCCAAGTTCTTCAGCTTGCACACAAGGGACACCTGGGTATCGATCGCATGAAGCGCCTGCTTCGCATCAGCTACTGGTGGCCTGGCATGGACTCTCATGTGACGCACACAGTCAAATCCTGCCAGCCATGCGAGCAGAGCTCCAAGTCAACGCCAAGGACCAAGGTTCCAGTCCAGGAGCGGCCAAGACCCACTACACCTTGGACTGAATTGGCTATCGACATTACCGGTCGATTCGCCAATGCGCCTGATGGTCGCGGCTACTGTGTAGTGCTCATCGACTACATGTCAAGTTTCCCAGAAGTGCTTTGGACTGAGGACACCAGCAGTACTACAATCATCAACTGGCTCACTGAACTCTTTGCCAGATATGGTCATCCTGCGCAAATTCTCAGTGACAACGGTCCCCAGTTCACTAGCCATGCATTTGTCAACTTCTTGACCAGCAGAGGCATTCAGCACATGCGCATCACTCCCTACAGTCCAGAACGCAATGGATTGGTTGAGAGGTTCAACGGCACTCTAAAAGGCGTTATCGAAACGCTACCTCCCAGTCCAAATCGTCACATTTGGGATGCTGCCATGCTTGAATTTCTTGCCACCTATCGATCTACACCTACCGCTCAGAGCAAGAGCCCTGCTGAGTTGATGTTTGGCAGACAAGCACGATTACCATTCCAGTTTGCTCAGCCGAGTGCCAAGCCAGAACCTACTGCTGCTACCACACCACCCAACCCAGCGCGCACTTTCCAAGTGGATCGCCGCCTCATTGGCAGAATTCATTTTCCTGGTCCATTTCGGAGGGGGGAGAAGGTTCGTGTGAAGAAGCCGGCAGTCCAAGTTTGCAAGGGTCAATCGCCATACACTCAACCACTGACCATCGTGGAAGTTTTGGGCTACTGGACCTACAGACTTGAGGATGGACAAGTTGTTAACGCCAGACGCTGCAAACGTCATTACAACATGCCTCTTGCCTCCGATGATGAGCAACAACAATACACAAACCGTCAAGCTGGTCGGGCTGAAGTAGGATACGGTCTGCAAACGCCTCAGCCGCATGCGCCGCCGAACCAGTCGCCAGCCCATTCAGCAACACCATTCTTCACACCTCCGCAGCAGCAACGCTACAACCTACGCGACCGGCAGAAGATTCAAGCTCCCAAACGCCTGATCTTTGATAAATGACTGCTGCCATTGTTTTGTAACTTATTGTACCGCCGGCTCATCACTCTTCTCTCTCTATGGAAGAGGGGGGTGGTGTCGTGTGAGTGTGTGTATGTACAGCGTATGTACATGTAAGTGTGCACGTGCGTTTCAGGTGTGATTCCGGTATTTGCATGTAGTGGTGTTTTATAGAGCTGTCACCCCGCGCTAGAATTAGGTGTCAGCTCAGACTGTAAGGCCGCAACGGGCGAGCCGTCCTAATAGTCATTCGGGTCTGCGCCTCTATTACTCTGGCTGTGTCCCTAGCCTTGACAATTGATAACGTGCGGCTATTTCCAGTAAACCGCATTTGTTGCTACTACCACTACTGTGCCGCCTACTACACTCGGTCACCAGCGCCGCGCAACCACCTAGCTCATAACAATGATGATGATGATGATGATGATGATGATGATGATGATGATGATGATGATGATGATGATGATGATGATGATGATGATGATGATGACAACAACGACAATGATGATACAACGTCCGCTAGGTCCGCCCCTAGAGCGAGAGAGGCCCCCCTGCCTAGTTGGTTTCCGTGGACAACTCCTGACGTCATTGCTCTTTCTCCAAGTTGGCATGCTGTAGGAGCGGCTTCGGTGCTGTGGCAGATCCAGTTGGTTCCCATTTTATCTACTCGCTGTAACCAGCTTTCGGTGGCCTGGGTGGAGCGTTGTGCCGACGACCAACTCTTTGCAGCAAGAAACTTGCCACGCCGAGAGGATGAACCACTACAACCACTAGGGATGCAGCGAGCTACCCACTGAGCCACCGACGCGGCCTACCTTGAAATTCTGAGGATTCTGAGGGGTTTTTGGAACCCTGAAACCTCATTTTGGGTCAAAAAGTTTTTTGATAACTTTTGGCCGGACCTAGCTCATCTGGAACCAAAAAAGGTTGTCAAAAAATTATTTTGCTCAAAAATAATTTTGGACAAGAAATTCTTATTCTACTCTAAAAGTTACCTAAAAGCCTCAAATTTTTAGTCCCAGCTACGATAACAAAGCTAGAGATGCGTCATTGAAGTTTAGTATACTATACTGTACTGTAAAAGTAAGAAATTTTGCATGATTTTGGCATTCTGAAGTCAGTTTCTCTCAAACCTCAGGTCGTAACCCTAAGTTGTTCACACCAAAGTGTAGCAAATTGGTAGCACTACACAGTTATGAAATAAAAAAAACGGTTTTAGGGGGGTCCATATGAGCTAGGGCCGGCAAAAGGTTGTCCAATACACAAGCAACAGTACAGTATGGCCAGGCAAAAAGGCGCCCAGTGCCAGTGCATCAGAACAATTTCCAACTTACATTGCATACCGTAAAATTCCTAATATTACCGCAGCGCTATCAATTTTCGTGCGTATCATTTGGATTTGGTTGGGGCGTTATTATTGGATCGGCACTGAAGAGACCTTCAGCATTGGGCGCCTTTTTGGCGGACCGGCCTGTCCTAAAAACCCTTTTTTTGATGCGTTCCGGACACGGACCAGCCCCGGCCGTTGTGAAACCCCAATCTTTGTATCGGAAGTTGTCAAGGTCACCGTTGCTAGTGAGGACAGGAGGAGGCCGTTCTGTCGGCGATCAAAGTTGGTTTCAGATCCTGTGCTAGCCTGCTATTGACTTCTGATAATAGGTGCCTTCTATTCCTTCTTCCGTGCAGTGCAGTCCTACCTGTAGGTGAGAGCAAATAATCAGGAAAATTTCCAACTTACATTGTATACCGTAAAATTTCTAATAAATAATAAAAGCGATGCGCTATAGAGTTTCGTGCGTATGATTTGGATTTGGTTGCGCGCTATTGTTGGAGCGGCCTTGAAGAGACCTTCAACACTGGGCGCCTTTTAACCTGGCCATACTGTACTGTTGTTTGCGTATTGGACTTTTGGACAACCTTTTGCCGGCCCTAGCTCATCTGGACCCCCTAAACCCGTTTTTTTGTTTCATAACTTTGAAGCGCTATCAATTTGCTACACTTTGGTGTGAATAAGTTAGGGCTACGACCTGAGGTTTGAGAGAAACTGACTTCAGAAAAATCATGCAAAATTTCTTACATTTGCAGTATACTAAACTTCAATGCCGCATCTCTAGCTCAGTTATCATAGCTGGGACTCAAAATTTGAGGCTTATGGGTAACTTTTAGAGTAGAATAAGAATTGCTTGTTCAAAATTATTTTTGAGCAAAAAATATTTTTGTCAACCTTTTTTAGTTCCAGATCAGCTAGGTCCGGCCAAAAGTTGTCAAAAAACTTTTTGACCCAAATTGAGGTTTCAGGGTTCCAAAAACCCCTCAGAATCCGGCTTGGGGCTAAAGCCTCGAACTAAATGTATTTAGGCATTTAGTTCCTTGATAATCGAGTTCGATCGGTGGGACTGTAAAGTTTGACGGTTATTTGTTCGGAAGTTGTCAAGGTCACCGTTGCTAGTGAGGACAGGAGGAGGCCGTTCTGCCGGCGATCGAAGTTGGTTTCAGAGTCTGTGCTAGCCATGGATCGCATCGTAGCCTGCTATCGGCTGCTGATAATATGTGCCTTCTATTCCTTCTTCCTTGCAGTCCTAGGTGAGAGCAAAGTATCAGAGCAATTCCAACTTACATTGTACAGTCATGTCTCGTTAATCCGGACAAGTTGGGACCGGTAAATTTTGTCCGGATTAGCGAATTTCCGGATTAACGAATCAAAGCTAAAGCATTGTTAATCGGGTCAAAGGTTTAAATGACAGCTTTTTGTTAGTTGCATATCAGATTCTGCAGCTGTACCTCCTAATTAAAACCCAAAAAACTTATTTCAGCTGATTATAGCTCCTAAAAGGCGAAATTAATCACATTCTGACTCAACGAAAAGCATTATTTAATTGAAAATTCACACCTGAATTGAAAAATTGCGCAATTTAGCGAATTTCC
Organism: Sabatieria punctata; assembly: GCA_030248155.1. Lineage (NCBI taxonomy): Eukaryota > Metazoa > Nematoda > Chromadorea > Araeolaimida > Comesomatidae > Sabatieria > Sabatieria punctata. The sequence continues at coordinate 18,080 of JASANB010006949.1, forward strand.
GGAATTTAGCGAAATTCGCGATTAGCGAATTTCCGGATTAACGAATCAAAGCTAAAACACAGTTTTTCGGGTCAAAGGCCTAAATGACAGCTTTTTGTTAGTTGCATATCAGATTCTGCAGCTGTACCTCCTAATCAAAACACAAAAACTTATTGCAGCTGATTATAGCTCCCAAAAAGGCAAAAATAATCCCATTCTGACTCAAAGAAAAGCATTATTCAATTGAAAATTCACACCTGAATTAAAAAATTGCGCATGGATTTTGTCCAAATTAACCAAATCCGGATTAACGAATCACTTCACCATACAAATTTCGAAGTTGGGACCCCAAATCTTCTGTTCGGATTAACGAATCCGGATCCGGATTAACGAGTCATATAACATGGGGGAAAATTGGGACCTGGCCTAATCTTGTCCGGAAGGCGAATATCCGGATTAACGAGGTCCGGATTAACGAGACATGACTGTAATCATAAATCATCATCATGATGAGAATTACAACAACGATGACCGATCCGATCCGATCCGATCTGGCGGGGGGGTCGTACAATGTACGGCCCTACAATCAGACCTGCACGGTCCATTTCGTTACCCCTTATATCATCATCTGAGACGTTTGCCCTTCTTTCACTGCCAAGCCACTCAAGCCATGCTGTTGGGCGCCAGGTACTAAGAGAGCGCCTGGCGTATTGATGTCATGGTGCTGACAGCTCCCAGCGGCCGCCCTGCCGAGGAGGAGTAAACCGGTATAGGCTGTAATGCTGGTTTCTCAGACGGCTCCTGACGTCATTGATCTTCCCTCCAACGCGGCATGCTTTTAGGAGCGGCTTTCGGTGCAACGGCAGATCCAGTTGGTTCCCATTTTACCTACTCACTGTAACCAGTTTTCGGTGGCCTGGGTGGAGCGTTGTGCCGACGACCAACTCTTTGCAGCAAGAAACTTGCCACGCTGAGAGGATGAACCACTACAACCACTAGGGATGCAGCGGCCGCCGTGACTCAGAGGCAGCGAGCTACCCACTGAGCCACTGACGCGGCCCAACAACGATGACAATGACAACAACAACAATGATGATGAGAAGCTCTGTTGTGTTCTTGGATAACAAACAGCACTTAGTAGAACTTTCATGAAAACACAACACAAGCCAGTTAGGTGAATACCAAAACAAAACAATGACCAAGGAAGTGAATGTTACAAAAGAACGCATTCAGCATCACAAGCTGTGCGCCTTGTCACCTCCCCAAAATGACAATGATGATAGCAACGATGATGATGATGATGAAGATGACAATGACATGATGATGATGACAACAACAATGCCGATGATGATTATGACAATTGCAAAAAGGTTGACAATGACAATGACAATTATGATGATAACAATGATGACAGATGGTGTTACTGTATGTGGGCTTTATGTAGATTGTGTCTGTATTCTGTATGCACTGATGATTTTTAGGCAAGCGAAAAGTTTGTCTGATTTACGAAACGATTACAGTGATTTGTCAATAAGGGCACAATTGTCACATATGTAATGTGATTACTAAGTCCTAGTGAAGTGAGCATGATAATCTAATGTCTGTACAATGTAGCTAATCGAGTGCTGTACAATACAGTTAAAATCGAGCTTCAACTAGATTCTGTTGGATGCGTCGCGTGTTACTAGCAGCAGTAGTAGTACTATGGACTTGGTTGAACTTTCCGCAGCTCAGCACAACCCTCAACTCGTTTCTGTAGTCTTTGCTTCGGGCTGCCAAAATGACAGCGTTGCTGCTGAAGTTTCCCACAATGCCAAGTGAGGCGAACAGCTAAAGCACCGATGTTCAGTCAGCTTCCAAATGTCAGTTATGTCTGTCTCTAACCAACCTGAGTATTAGCGATGTCTGTAGGGTCAACCAACAACAGTGAAGAGATGAGACCACCAGAGAAGGCCATGGCAAAGCTGGCCACATAGCATGCCACAATGATCACCAGTGACCGTTGGATTCGTTGCTGCATGCGCTTTTGTGAACGACTGAATTTCGCTGCAATAATACAATAGTATTTAAGTGTAGAAAACGTAAGCGTTGCACAAAGAATGTTAGGTATTTCATAAAATGCGCATTTCAGCGCAGCATCTGGTTTAATTTTTGAATGCGAATGCGAAAGACGGAAAAGACAAATCACTTGAACGTGATGTCAATCTGTAGGCCCAACTCTGCAATCCTATTACGACCAGGATGATGAGCAGAGTTATTCTGACTTGCAGTTTCCAGGGCCAGCCATCCATAGCTTGCGGGGGAGCGCAGTACTTGAGTGTCTTGTTGGGCGAGGCGTTCAGAAGACCGGTGCTGATTGGCATCACTCCATAGGCCAGTGCGATTGCCGACATCGCCGGAACATAACGGCTCGTTCTCCATGCGTTGTAGCTGCAGCATAACTCATTCATTCAGAAGGGTGCAAGCAAAGTGTGATTCGCCGTTGCCGAAAGTGGGTCATTCACGCAAAAAGGTGACAAGCACAAAATTCCATGCAATTAACGCTGTTTAGTTTTTAGGTGGAGTGTGTGGTGTGTTACTGTTGCAAACACGGTCACGCTAGCACGAACTTTCATCACAAAATTTCTGTTGCAGAAAACATGTCTTTTGATCACGCAATTTGTTTGTAGTGCAAGCAAGCTACTTCAGTTAAAATGAAAGCTTTGCTTCTCACCTGATCGGGGTCTTGAACATGAGAATTCTGTCCACTCCAGTCAGAAGAATCATGCAGGATTGAGAGAAGACAAAGAAAATCAAAGGAATGCCCGGAAAGATACAGTCTGACTGCTTCATCAGCAGCCAGCCGCTCAACATGAGTGCGTGGGTGTGCACTTCAAAGAGGCAGCCCCCAAGATCCAGGCACGCCAGCATCGCTACCAGCCAATTGGTTTTGGAGCGCAGACTACTGCCTTTTCGCACAGTGGCAGCTATCAGGGTCAAGTTGCCCACTGCCCCGAAACTGGAGATAACGATAGCTGCTACGTTGATAGCCCGCTGTGCTGACATGACTCAGTCAGAATGGAGTCTCTCTGCTCATAAAGTGAAACCACTGCACATCTCCCTCAATATCGGTCAGGTTAGAAGAATACTTTTTATGGCTGCCTGCATTATTGCTTGGCTCTATGACGCACGACATCCATCTGTACAGATTTGTGGCTAATTGGACTCTTCTTGAGATACATACATGTATTTACTGCGAAATTTTACTGTACTCACGAATCGTAAGACAACATGGCGCGCGCTATATTTTTGATTATACTTTTTGGTCCCTTTATTTGACCGGCGCTAGCATTTGAATGCCTCTTTGGTTATGTCGAATTTTTCTTCAAAATAGGCTATTTATTTTGGCAAAGATCAAGAAATCTTTACACAATTTTCCAACTATGCCCTGTACAAGCTGCGCTTGTAATCTCTAAACGCAATCACTCTGTGTTGTGGTAGTATATAGGTTTCTGATCTCAACACGAAAGATAAATACTAAGTGTAAACTACGCCAAAGAATAAATACTACGACTACGATAAATACTAAAGCTAGAGGAGATTTGATGAGCCCATCTGGCAAGAGATCTTTTGATGTCAGCTCTTTGTTCACTAACGTCCATGTCCCTTCTGCCATCAAATTTCTTTCTAGAAGTTCGACTCAAAGCTCTACAAGACCTGCTAGTGAGAGAGAAGTCGGTGCTCAAAGCGGCTTTCAACCATTCTGACTACCCCCAAAAGCATGTGCTGAAGTTTCTGAAACCGATCGGTGCGCGGAAGAAACCAATTGATGCCAGTCAACCACGCGTGGTCTTGCCTTACGTCCCGTCTCTCAGTCAACAGCTGAACGCTTTTCTCCGGCATTCCAATGTCGTTACTTGCAGTCGGAAGTCTTTGACCCTAGGCCATCTTTTGTTTCGGCGATCACCACCAGTAGAATTTCTTAATCGCCAAAATGTAGTTTACAAAATTAATTGTAGCGTTTGTTCAAAGTCATATGTCGGACATAGTACTAGAAAGTACTGTTATTTAAATATATTAATATTAAAATGAAACTATTATTAATAGTGCCATTTTAATAGTATTAAATCTATATTAATATTAAAATACAAGGCCTACTATTATATTAAATTAAATTAAAAATACACAGAGGGGCTGAATATTAAAATTTATTTTTAATAGTATTTTAATAGCATTTTAATAGTTAAACCTTGTTTGAATTAAGGAACAACCAAGGAATTACCTACAATACTATTTTTAAATCATAATTTTCACTGACAAAATGATGAAAATTGAAGATTTCAGATTGCCCTCTGAATCTCGAATGTGTTTTGACATGGAAATAGTGGAACTTTTCTCACTAATAGGCATCAATGATAAAAGGACCTAAATCTAGTCAGTAACCTACACTGTATGTAAGTCTTACACTGTCTTACCTACACTGTATGTCTTTCCTTTCCAAAGTTTCTCTTTAACTATGCATCAATAATTTTTTATGGCTAGCTTGTGTTCGAATGCAATTCAGAACCAAGTTCAGTTCAGACCAAGTCATTTTAAAAAGAATGGTTATAAACATACATGTAACAGGTCATCCGCCATAGAGGGAAGGCCGAAGGAGGGGGTTGGGGGTCTGAGCCCAAAATTTTGGAGGGGCTTGGGCACTAAAAAATGCTTAAAAATCGTCAAAAATCGCTAATTTGGCCTGAAATACAGCTAAAAAGTGTCGTTTTACAGGCGATTTTTGGCAATTTTTGTGTATGAAATTGTAAAAGAATTGCAAAAATTTGCTCAAAAAATTACTTGCCAGTAAAATCGTATGGGGGCCGGAAAAATCGTCTCGGGAGCATCCCTGACCCTCCAGACCCCTGTTACATGTATGGTTATAAATTTCCACAGAATAAGTTGCATCTCTGATTAAATTTTCAACTAACACTAGCAACTTCAAGCAAAAGATGTTGCTTTGCCAGTTCGCTGACGTGTGACAAAAACTTTTCGACTGCATTTTAGAATATACTATTAAAATGCTATTAAAATACTATTAAAATTGTTATTTAATAGTATTAATATTAAATCTAAATTAAAATTAACAGGGGACTATTATATTAATATTAAATTAAAATTAAAATCGGCTAGTTCTATTATATTAATATTAAATTAAAATAAAATTTCACTATTAAAATTACAGTACTAGAAAGCTCTGTTGCCGTTTAAAAGACCGTCAACGTGCTGTGCAATCTAATCTTTCAGATAATGCTGTCGCTTTACATGCTCATGTTGTACATACAGTAGATCCTTTTGATAATGTTGAAATTATTGCTTGTGATAATTATAGAGATACTTGTGATACTTTTTGCCAAAGAAATGCTCCTTATTGATGCCAATAATGCCATGAACAATATTATAAATGTTTCACACTTAGCTTTAGCTTGTCTGTTACGACGTTCCAGTGATTAATCATTCAGTCGACCATAATTTTGTCCAACCGTGTTCTTGTTTGTGATTTCTTCTTTTTGGTTCGTGCCTCTATTTTGCAGGTTTTTTGAATTTCCTTCTTAGGATTCGTTAGTATTTTGACTCTATGTGATTCTGTTTATCGACTTTATGTGACTCTGTTTTGTGTTTTAGGCTTCTGAAGATGCAGCGCGTTTTGCTGCGAAATATAAAGTTTGTCTGCTTTACTTGGGTCGCTGATTCCGAACAAGTTTTATCTGTCTCATTATTGGGGGTGTGTTTGTTGGTGGCACTAACAGCTTTGCGGAGATGCTGCACAAGGGCGCGTTGCTGAGCATCAGTGGGAGCATCATGGAACTTTTGGATAAGATCTGTGTGTTGGTAGAACTTGGCAAAGGCTGTGGCTTGGTCACGCCAGTGGACAAGAGTCTTGTAATTGTGCAGAATGGGAGGGAGGGAAGAGAGTGTTTTTCCCAGCAAAAGATGATGGACGATGTGTTGTACATGACGCGTGGAAGAGGCCTTGGGTGCATAGGGAGCGCCTGTGGGTATGGGCGGCAGTCTTGGTCTTCCTCTGACAAATGGCGTTCCATCGATTCTTGATGGTGCGGTTGAGTTGTGTCAGGTGTTGCTGGAATCGGCGTAGGAATTTGCCTTGCTGACTGCACAGGTACGTAGGTTAGCAGAGTAGCCCAAAAGGGCTTGTAATGCTTCTGTTCTCCTCTGGGGATGCTGTCATTGGCCACAGCTTGAAATAAGCTGGTAACTTTGGGGAGAAGGTCGCGAAGCTTGGCATGTTCGATATTCCACTCATCAATTTCCTCGCAGCTGAGATGGCACCGATTCCAATTGGCTTTGTGGAAGTTGAAACTGCTCTTGGTTCTCAGGCTGGCACAGTGGAATTTGGGAAGGTGGAAAGTGCAAGTGAGACTGGCGTGATCATGGGACCCGCGGACAGGGACCAAATGATCGTTTGAGGGAGAGTAGCTAGAATTAGGTCGGAGCGAGTTTGAGTGCTGTGGATTCGGTGGGTGAGAGTCAGGCGAATGTCTTCCTTCATCAAGATGATTTTTGGAAAGAGGTGGTTGCAAGCCAGGTGGCTAGTTTCGTGCCATGTGCGTTTTCTGATGACACGCCTCCTTGGTTCCACTCAGTGTGAAGAGAGCTGAAGTCACCACTGAAAATGCATGGTGTTGGGAACTGCGCAAAGATAGCTGGATCAAACTGGGGGTTTATGGCTGGTGACGGGTTGTAGATGTTGCAGAAGGTGAAACAGCGCTTGCCAAGATAAACTTTAATAGGGAGGAACTCAAGACTTGAAGCTCGAATGTCATCAGGAAGGATTTGAACAGGCAAGGTCTGAGTTTGGAGGGGACGTTGGTTGAACCAATGTGGACAGGCCGTCACCTGTGCGTTGAGCGCTGAGAGCAGGAAAGACGCGGTAGCCAGGAAAGGAAAGGGTTTGGTGAGGTAGTAGACATGATTCTTGAATGTGAACAATGCTGAGCTTGTTTGTATGGAGGTGGTTGCGTATCTCTTGAACGTGAGGGGCAAGTTGTTCCCCCCGCGCCGGCGGGAAGGCTGAGGTGGTGCGGGGGTTTGTTTAGTTTAAAAACAGATAATTGTGTGCTAAAATCGGTTAATTTAACTAAGACCATGGTCTTTTAACTGGAAAATGGGTGTCAATGAACCCAGTTTTCTGACCACCTATTTGAAGACCATGCTCTTATAACTGGAAACAAAAACCTATTATAAGACCATGGTCTTCTAACTATGGTGGTCTTATAAACGGAAATCTCCAGTATAAACGAAGAGCCAACACAGTTGGTTGAGTGGTTAGGCCACCGACTGCTGTGTGCGTGTGTAGAGAGGCGACTGCACACGTTCACCCCCCCGGCGCGGCCCGTGTTTGTCGCAAAGAGGAGTCGATGGCACATAGGCTGGCATGTGCAGCTGTGCCAGCTGAACTTCTAAACGCGCTGACTCACTCCTCTGACCTGGTGTTGTCTGAGGCCGACCGTCTTATCCGTGCCAATGAGGAATTGGGCGCGCCTCTTGGCCCATCTACACAGCCGTCCCCTGGGGCGTATACCCTGGTGCAGCCAGTTTGTTATCGCTGCATGCTGATTGCTGCATCTGGGGCATGGGGCGTGTTGATTGTTCAGCCCCCGTGCCGGGTAGTCTTACCTGGTTAGTTACTAACAATACTAAACTTAAAACAAATAAAAAATAATAAAATCGGTTAATTTAATTAAGACCATGGTCTTTTAACTGGAAAATGGGTGTCAATTAACCCAGTTTTCTGACCACCTATTTGAAGACCATGCTCTTATAACTGGAAACAAAAACCTATTATAAGACCATGGTCTTCTAACTATGGTGGCCTTATAAACGGAACTCTCCAGTATAAACGAAATGCAACCGCGGCATGAGCCTTATAGGCTTAGGCTCAGATTTGGCCATCTGGGTGGTCGGGACCCTTATTCCATGGCGGGGGGCATTTTGACCTAGAATCGAACCGTAGAACAGAACACAACTGGCGTTAGTAAGCCATAAGCGCAAGACAAAGATGCACACGACTCAGACGCATTCAGCAGTGTCGTGGCGATTGCCTTTGCGCGAGTGGGTTTGTTGGCTAGTTGGGGTTTGGAGCTAAAGTTGATATCCTATTCTATACATCTTGGATACTGACACCAACAAACCCACGTTATTAATATATTCCCTATTGTGATGCGGAATACTTTGCAGAGATTTACATATGGCTGGAATCTTGCTCGTTATGACGTTATGGAAATTAATTTACATAACGCGTTGCGGCAAGAAATTAGCCGTTTTAATTTCCGTAACGCGTTACAAATACGGAAATTAAAATCTGGTAAAACAGAAATAACTCGTACGTAAATTATCGACTTTAATTTACCTTGCCCATCCCTACTCACAGCTTGTATTTCTTGTTTTCTCACCCAAGTTTTAGACAATGGACCAATCTTGTTTTATCTCTGGGGCAGTGACATCACCCCTCCAGCCAGTTTGAAGTTTGTAGACATTGAACAAAGAACGATCTGTATCAAATTGTGCAACTATAGACTTGCTATCAGCTACTGCAATAAAGCAATATAGTTGCCATTGTCTACAGCACACAACATGCCTGCTAGCAACGCTGATTCTCCCAACTTCAGAGTTTATAAATCGCGATGGTACATAATTGTGATGACAGGATGGCTGCTATTCTGGCAGTCGTATCTGTGGGCTATGTTTGGCGCAATATCTGCAGCCATGACCACTGCATTCAACTGGACAGACACACAAATCGCACTCTTTCCCTTCTATGGAACTGTCTTACTAGCCATCTTCTCGCTCCCATCAGCCTGGTTTCTGGAGAAGTTCGGGCCTCGCAAACTGACTCTTACTATGGCCGGTCTGATTGCGACGTCATGTGTCATCCGCTGTCTACCGAGGTCCAAGTGGGCAATTACACTGACAGCCAATCTTTCTTCAGTTCTGGACGGACTTGCAGGTGCTGTGACTCTGTTTCTGCCCGCGGCCTTGTCTGCTCGTTGGTTCCCTGTCACTGAACGCAGAACAGCCACTGCAATTGGCACTCTGATGAATAGTTTTGGAATCGCGTTCACATTTCTAGGGGGTTCCTTGTTCGTGAGAGACCCACGAACAGGAGCTACAGCAGAGGAAATTACTGCAGACTACTTCAAGTACACCTACGCCCAAACAGCTATGACAGTGTCAGCTTTCTTGGCAGTGCTTGCATACTTTCCTGATGCTCCCAGAACTCCGCCATCGGAAAGCGCTCAACAAGAGCGAATTCAAGTTTTGGAAGGCAGCAAAAAATTGTTGCATTCAGCTGACTTTTGGCTTTCGGTCGCTCCATTTGTAGTGGTATTTGGTAGGTTGGGGCTACTGTAATTTTAATAGTGAAATTTTATTTTAATTTAATATTAATATAATAGAACTAGCCGATTTTAATTTTAATTTAATATTAATATAATAGTTCCCTGTTAATTTTCATTTAAATTTAATATTAATACTATTAAATAACAATTTTAATAGTATTTTAATAGCATTTTAATACTATATTCTAAAATGCAGTCGAAAAGTTTTCGTCACACTTCAGCGAATTGGCAAAACAACATATTTTGCTTGAAGTTGTTAGTGTTAGTTGAAAATTTAATCAGAAATGCAACTTAGAAGCATTTTTCTGTGGAAATTTTTAGCCATTTTTTAAAATGACTTTGTCTGAACCTGGTTTTAAATTGCATTCAAACACAAGTAGCTATAGAAAAAACTATTGATGCATAGTTAAAGAGAAGTTTTTGAAAGGAAAGACTGGTACACATAGGTTATTGGCTGGATTCAGGCCCTTTTGTCATTTATGCCTATTAGTGAGAAAAGTTCTACTATTTCCAAGTGAAAACACATTCGAGATTCAGAGGGCAGTCAGAAATCTTCAAATTTCATCATTTTCTGGGGTAAAATTATGTAACTCCTTGATTGTCAAACATGGTTTAACTATTAAAATGCTATTAAAATACTATTAAAATTAAATTTTAATATTCAGCCCCTGTGTGTATTTTTAATTTAATTTAATATAATAGTAGGGCCTCTATTTTAATATTAATACAGATTTAATACTAATAAAATAGGACTATTAATAATAGTTTCATTTTAATATTAATATATTTAAATAACAGTAGTTGGGGCCACAGTAACAACAGGTGTACATTAGAGATTTTAGGCATCGGCGTTGCCTTTGTTACTGTACTGAGCATCGACCTAAGCGAGCAAAATGTCTCAGAAACAACTGCTGGCTGGATCGGATTTGTCTCGTCCTGCATCAGTTTCGTTCTGGGAATTCTGACCGGAAAACTGGCAGATCAGTTTGGTCATCTTAAGGCAATTCAGCTGGCTGCTTGTCTGCTCTGTCTGATTGGCAATGTTTGGCTGCTGTTGGATCTGAAGAATTTTGTAGTTTTCACTGTTGCACAGGCGTACATAGCCACTACAATTTTGACCATGGCAACCAATGCCATTGTTCCTGTAAATTTTGAGCTTTCGGCCGAAATTTTGTATCCTATTGATGAAGCTGTGGTTGTGGGACTGACTGGCAGTCTCTCCAATGTTGTCTCATCGATTTATTTGGCTATTTTGTTTGTGCACTCATTCGGAACTGACTGGCTGAATTGGTTCTACACGATTGCTACTGTTGCCGTTTTTCCGTGTGCTTTACTTATTAGAGAGAATTATCGCAGATCTGATGTGGACAGAGAAGCATCGGAGTATCAGGCGAGTATTGCAGAATAAATTCTAATTTGAGCTTGTGTTATCATAAAGCTGCTAAGCTACGTATTGTTCTGTTGTTTGATACAATTTAAGCTGAGCATACGGTCAAAGGAGACGCAGTGTTGTTTCTGTACTAAATTAGCAGCAAGGCCTTAAACACTGGCAGTCAGCTCTGGAGCGCAGACCAACATTGTACAAGTACAAGTACAAATACTGTTGATTGGGTATATTGGTCCGCTCCCCATTGTTTGTCTGGCTTGTCAAGGGTCTAGTTAAGGTGTTTGTCTGGCATCGGCGTGTAGCACAGTGGTTAGTACATTGGACCGGAAATCCAAAGGTGCTGGGTTCGATTCCCAGCTACACTCTTGCACATGCCTAACTTTTTCACCTTTCTCTCTATATACCGAACCCATACCGAAAATGGGTATTTTTGGGAATACGTACCCAATAAATACCTTCCGATTCCAGGTATTTTACTAAATACCCATACCGGGTATACCGATTATTTTGGGAATACCCAGGTATTTGGGAATCGGTACTTTTTTGTTCAGCTTAGTGCATTTTTTATCGAAAATTCTCTATGATCACATTGTTTTCTTTGTAATTTTGCATTTTTCGGGCATGCAGAAACACATTTTATTACGATATCCCTAAAAATATCGAATTTCAGGGACTTTTTCTTCTCTGACCCAACGCACTGTCCCAAACTTACTTTGTCATTAGAAAGCGTTAGTCTAGTTTTGCCTTAACCTCACACTGCTCCTTAATCAAGTCTCTATGTACTTGATGTGCAGTAAATACACAAAGAACAGAATAGCGAAACATTTTGTCAGTGCTCATTAGATCTCCATACTGTACACTAACAGCCCTTAAAACTGCAGTACAATGGAAGCATTTCTCTTAGCCAAAATTATTTATGGAAAGCCAAGCTCGTATGCTGCGTTCAAAATGGAAAGTTTCACAAATGCAAAAAGCCTGATGCATGTCACAACAGGGATGTGAGGTGTGTTTTTTCCGGTGTTTTTTTCCGTTTTTTTCCGAAAAAAAACCGTTTTTTTCCTAAGGGTCGGAAAAAACATAGATCGCGGAAAAAAGCTCAAGCTAAAAATAGCTAATTTATGTCATTTTTCAGTTAAAAAATGGACTTTTGCGATGTATAATAGGCCATACTGACTCTAAACTGTTAGAAAACAACAGAAAATACCAAATTTGGCATGATAAAACAAAAGTGCAAACTGCTGTGAGAAAATTTGCATATAGCGTTATTGATGGAACCTGTTAGGCACTGTTTCATGCCTGTTTCATGATTTATATCTATGTAACACCTGTATTTCTTTCTGAAAAGGCTGAGGAAGGCGTTAGAATAATAAAACCAGGCTAGGATACCGAGAAATTGAGCTGGAGTTTTTTCAGCGATTTCGAAAAAAAACCGAAAAAAACGGAAAAAAACTGAAAAAAACAGGCCGAGGTTTTTTCGGAAAAATATCCATCCCTGGCATTTCACAGATATCTTGCAATCTTGCCTTGCAATTGGATACTACTTTTAGTTATTGTGACGATTGAAGATCTTAGACGAAATAGGGAATGATTTAAGCCGCGTCGTTGGCTCAGTGGGTAGCTCGCTGTCTCTGAGTCACGCCGGCCCCTGCATCCCTAGCGGTTGTAGTGGTTCATCCTCTCGGCGCGGCAAGTTTCTTGCTGCAAAGAGTTGGTCGTCGGCACAACGCTCCACCCAGGCCACCGAAAGCTGGTTACAGCGAGTAGGTAAAATGGGAACCAACTGGATCTGCCGTTGCACCGAAGCCGCTCCACAAAGCATGCCGCGTTGGGAAGAACATCTACGATGTCAGAAGCTGTCTGAGAAACCAACTGTGCCGGGGAGCCCTCGGCTGTCGGGAGCTGTCAGAATCATGGCATCGACACGCCGGCCGCCCTCCTGGTGACCGGCACCCAGCAGCATGGCTAGGAGTGGCTGGCAGTGAAAGAAGGGCAACGTCCGAGATGACGAATCACGGGGAAGCGAAATGGACCTCGAGTCTGATCGCAGGCCGTAAGGCCCCCGCACATCGGATCGGATCGGATAGGGAATGAATTACCGTTGCAGAAAATCACTAAAAAATTTTGTTGACGTCATGCTTGCTCAGGAATCATTTTGCACTGCAATAAAAGCGCATGCGCAATTACCCGAGGGGTTGGGAAATTATGGCGCACCGCATCAGCACTCGGCCGGCCGCTGAGTGGCACATTCTTGCTACTCTTTTATTCATTCTTGGTAATAGTGATCAGGCGTGTACCTGGCTTTCACAAATGCAGCACTCATGAACAGTTGGTTAGCACACGAGTAAACACTGTTTTAGAGGTTACAGTGACGAAATACGACGCCAGAGAGAAGCGAAAGCGAGAATAATTATGCCTATAGAGGCTGTATTCGGCAACGCAAAGTAAAATAATAAATAATAACCGAGAAAGGGATGAACCTGTTGGTCCAAGCCTGGTTGCCGGCTTTCCGCACAAAAGAGATGCAGGTCGAGAGGACGTTTACTTGGCAAAGCACCACAAACGATATGTACACTGCGCTCCAGCGTACTAACGAGAAACAACAACTGATCGAGGCCTTGCCCAGGCTCAGGAAACGCGGAGGGATGGCCCTTGGCCGGTTAATAATACACGCAATACAAAATAACGCTAAGAATACGGGGTTAGTATCAGCTAATCAGGTCGGTATTGCACAGCGCTCTTTTTGGACCGGGCCTCCCGGCACGATGCTAGCGATCGGGACTATATTTTCTACCTCAGGGCCTAGCCTACAAAGACCCCTGCAGTGTGGCTCAGATAAAAATTTGAAAATCCGGGCCGCACAGGGCCAAAAGGTCTCTACTATCAGCTACTACAATAAAGCAATATAGCTGCCATTGTCTACAGCAGCACACAGCATGCCTGCTAGTCACGGTGATTCTCCCAACTTCAGAGTTTATAAATCGCGATGGTACATAATTGTGATCACAGGATGGCTGTTATTCTGGCAGTCGTATCTGTGGGCTATGTTTGGAGCAATATCTGCAGCCATGACCACTGCATTCAACTGGACGGACACACAAATCGCACTCTTTCCCTTTTACGGAACTGTCTTACTAGCCATCTTCTCGCTACCATCAGCGTGGTTTCTGGAGAAGTTCGGTCCTCGCAAACTGACTCTCACTATGGCCGGTCTGATTGCGATGTCATGTGTGATCCGCTGTGTACCGAGGTCCAACTGGGCAGTTACACTGACAGCCAATCTCTCTGCTGTTCTGGATGGACTTGCAGGTGCTGTGACTGTGTTTCTGCCAGCGGCCTTATCTGCTCGTTGGTTCCCTGTCACTGAACGCCGAACAGCCACTGCAATTGGCATGCTGATGAATAGTTTCGGAATCGCGTTCACATTTCTCGGGGGTTCCTTATTTATAAGAGACCCACGAACAGGAGCTACAGCAGAGGAAATTATGGCTGACTACTTCAAGTACACCTACGCCCAAACAGCTATGACAGTGTCAGCTTTCCTGGCAGTGCTTGCATACTTTCCTGATGCTCCCAGGACTCCACCATCGGAAAGCGCTCAACGAGAGCGAATTCAACTTCTGGAAGGCAGCAAAAAATTGTTGCATTCAGTAGATTTCTGGCTTGCGGTCGCTCCGTTAGTAGTGGCATTTGGTAGGTTGGGGCTATAGCTACCAAAACAGGGGTTGATTTTGGAGTTTCAGGCATCGGTGGTGCGTTTGTTACTGTACTGAGCATCGACTTAAGTGAGCAAAATGTCTCAGAGACAACTGCCGGGTGGATCGGATTTGTTTCATCCTGCATTAGTTTCGTTCTTGGAATTCTGACCGGAAAACTGGCAGACCAGTTTGGTCATCTGAAGGCAATTCAGCTGGCCGCTTGTCTGCTCTGTCTGATCGGCAATGTTTGGCTGTTGTTGATTTTGAAGAATTTTATAGTTTTCACCATTGCACAGGCGTATGTAGCCGTTACAATTTTGACCTTGGCAATCAGTGCCATTGTTCCCGTAAATTTTGAGCTTTCGGCCGAAATTTTGTATCCTATTGATGAAGCTGTAGTTGTGGGACTCAGTGGCAGTCTCTCCAATGCCGTTTCATCGATTTACTTGGCTATTTTGTTTGTGCACTCACTCGGAACTGACTGGTTGAATTGGGTCTACACAGTTGCTACTGTTTTGGTTTTGCCGTGTGCTTTACTTGTTAGAGAAAACTATCGCAGATCTGATGTGGACAGAGAAGCATTGTCGAGCATTGCCGAATGAAATCAACTTTGAACTTGTGTCTTGTTTGTTATAACAAAACTGTTAGGCTATTGTTCTATTGCATGATTCAGTTTTTAAGCAGAGCATACGGTTAAACCAGCGCGCAATGTTGTTTTTGTACTGGACAAACAAGGTATTACACAATGGCTGCCAGTTGTTACGCGTTGTTCAGATCTGTGGGTAGGTTCCTAACCCACAAACCGCTGTCTCCGTATCAGTCTGGGGGTCCGAATTTCGTGGAGGTTCGGGGATTAGATTCCATATTATGTGGCGACCTGTATATCTCCGGATCAATATTTACCTAATCTCTACCCGGGCAGATTAATTTACCAGAAATCGAACAAAATTTACCCGGCCGGCCCGTTAGATTTATTTACGGATCCCCCATGTCTTAGCAAACAGTAAGTCAATAGTCAATGCGAAGCTGGTGAAATTCGGTCCAAAAGAGATGTGATGCGTTTGTTGAGCTTTAGAGTGACACACGTCGCACTGCAGGCGTACTTGGCAAAGAGAAAGAAGGAAACAGTAGTAATTTATTTTAAAATTTTTGCTTTGCCAATACGTACAGAGTGTTCCAAAAAGTAGCATACTTCAATGTTTTCACAGCTTTCTACAGTATGTTTATGCTCTAGATGCAATCACATGCTAACTGCGCTCAAGAGTCAGTCTCTGAACTGATCGAGTTTTGGCCCTTTGCCCTATTCAGACCCAAAATTGAAACTTTGGCCTAGAGAGCTGTAAGTTGATACACTAATACATATCGATAGGTTATACAACCACCGCAAAGGATTTCCCGATTTGACGCTCCAGTCCCGAGATACAGCCGTCTGAAAATCGGCTCGCTTAACTATGGGACAAAAATTTCGAACTTGAATTTCTTTCCTGCTAAAAACAGTTGGGACCTAGAATTTGGGGATTTTACGTAACTTTTAGAGTACTTTAAGAATTTTTGGTCGGTTTTCGATTTTGACGAAAAAAATTTTTTTCGACCCCCTTCCCGGCCCCCTAGCTCGTCTGGAACCCCCCTAAGTGGGTCTTTTTATTTCAGATTACTGTAGCGCCATTTGTTAGCTACACATTGGCGCGAAGCACGATAGCCCACAGCCCGGGGTTTTGGAGTGAATTGACTTCAAATGGCTGAAAATCACATTTTTTTCCAGTTTTACTATGGGACACAAATTTTGAAATTGAATTTCTTTCCTGCTAAAAACAGTTGGGACCTAGAATTGGGGGATATTACGTAACTTTTAGAGTACTTTAAGAGATTTTGGTAGGATTTCGATTTTGACGAAAAAAATTTTTTTCGACCCCCTTCCCGCCCCCCTAGCTCGTCTGGAACCCCCCTATGTGGGTTTTTTTATTTCAGATTACTGTAGCGCCATTTGTTAGCTACAGATTCGTGCCAAGCACGATAACCCACGGCCCGGGGTTTTGGAGTTAATTGACTCCAAATAGCTGAAAATCGCATTTTTTTCAGTTTTACTGTGGGAAAAAATTTCGAAGTTGAATTTCGATTTTCAGCTATTCGGAGTCAATTTACTCCAAAACCCCGGGCCGTGGGTTATCGTGCTTGGCACCAATCTGTAGCTAACAAATGGCGCTATAGCACCCTGAAATAAAAAGACCCACTTAGGGGGGTTCCAGACGAGCTAGGGGGCCGGGAAGGGGGTCGAAAAAAAATTTTTTTCGTCAAAATCGAAAACCGACCAAAAATTCTTAAAGTACTCTAAAAGTTACGTAAAATCCCCAAATTCTAGGTCCCAACTGGTTTTAGCAGGAAAGAAATTCAAGTTCGAAATTTTTGTCCCATAGTTAAGCGAGCCGATTTTCAGACGGCTGTATCTCGGGACTGGAGCGTCAAATCGGGAAATACTTTGCGGCGGTTACATAACCTATCGATATGTATTAGTGTACCAACTTACAGCTCTCTAGGCCAAAGTTTCAATTTTGGGTCTGAATACTCAAACTCGATCTGACCAGAGAACGACTCTTAATAGACTCGTATAACTGGAAAATGCTCAAATAAAGGGTCACTTTTTGGTGCCCTTTTTAAAGACCATGGCCTTATAACTGGAATGGAAAATGTTATTTCACTGCAAAAAAACGTGTTTTTGGCCGAAACTTCAATTGGTCCTCCCGATCCGATCCGATTTGATTTGCGGTGGGGCTTACGGCCTACGATCAGACTCGAGGTCCATTTCGTTACCCCCCCCGTGATTCGTCATCTCGGACGTTGCCCTTCTTTCACTGCCAGCCACTCCTAGCCATGCTGCTGGGCGCCGGTCACCAGGAGGGCGGCCGGCGTGTCGATGCCATGACTTTGACAGCTTCCGACGGCCGCCGGTTCCCCATATGTCAGAGGGCTCCCAGCATAGTTGGTTTCTCAGACAGCTTCTGACATCGTAGATCTTCTTCCCAACGCGGCATGCTTTGTGGAGCGGCTTCGGTGCAACGGCAGATCCAGTCGATTCCCATTTTATCTACTAGCTGTCACCAGCTTTCGGTGGCCTGGCTGGAGCGTTGTGCCGACGACCAACTCTTTGCGGCAAGAAACTTGCCGCGCCGAGAGGATGAGCGCACGACGTCGCGCACAGTGGCTTTGCGGCCTAAACCACTACACCAACTGTGCCGGCCAATTGGTCCTCACGTAGATGGTTGTTCCAGACCTGTCTGACCATTTTGCGCTTGACTTGCAAAACTTGATTTCAAATTTTACAAATGTTGTTGGTTGAAGCATGGCAGTTACTACATACAGTTGTCTGTATATATACATATACATATACATACGTACATTGTTTGCATAATACACATTGTTTTTCGTTTGCATATATACATATATGTACATATGTATTCGATTTTCCAATGTGTTTTATGCATATGCAAACGAACCTAATATGCAAACGGTTTGTATATTTCCGTTTGCATATTTCTAGTGATAGTATGCAGTGCTAATTAATAATTATCTGTGCTAAAAAACCAACGTGCTGTACCAAAATTTCGCTCCCAATTAGGCCTTCTCTTCCACCTGGCTATCCTTCAGAAGTTTAGTGTTTGCTTTTTGGATAGGTCTAATGAATCAACTTACTGCTAAATACAGTGTTGGCGAAAAAAAGACCGCCTGACCATTTTTCGAGTTTTCCGAATAATTTCAAATGGCCACCATTCCGTCACTGTTCAACTGAATGAATAGATTTTTGGGCACGATCATTACTATTTGTTAAGAGTTTGTTTTGGCCAAATTCTAGCCTGGTACCCTTCTATAGCCTCGAGTTATGCCGTTCCGAAATCAACGGACCCGAATTTTCAGACGTCATTTTTAACAGAAATATCTCCCTAACATAACAAACCGTACAGTGGATCTTTCCCAAATTTTGCAGGTTAACCAATCTTTATATGGGCTTGAGAACCTGAATAGCTCAGCGTTCTACCACAACCGGTTAAAATCTGGCAGATTTTTAGTTTCAGTCAGGTGAAAACTTTAACCGGTTGTGTTAGAAAGCTGCGATCCTTGCGTTCCTAAGTCCGTATAAAGATTTGTTAACCTTGCAAAATTTAGGAACGATCCGATGAAGGGTTCGTGAGATATTTATGTTAAAAATTGACGTCTGAAAATTCGGGTCCATTTATTTCGGAAGGGCATAACTCAAGGCTATAGAAGGCTAACAGACTAGGACTTAGCCAAAATAAACTCTTAAGAAATAGTAATAATCGTGCCCAAAATGTTTTCATTCGGTTGAAAATTGACAGAATGGGGGCCATTTGAAATAATTCAGAAAACTCGAAAAAGGGCCAGGCGGTCTTTTTTTATGGCCAACAGTGTATTGTATGTTGGTTAGACTAGGCCACTGTTTGATGTGAGGAAATGAGTGTTGCAAATTATTTTCTTATTGCTCAAGCCCCTTGATTCAAGGATTTCTCATGGAAATAAAAAAATTACGCTAGAGCTAACCTAATACCGAATAGGTTTTTACTTTTGTAAGACATTTTTGCTTGGAATTCACTGTTTTCTCAAAGCTAAAGTGGTTCGAACTCATTTAGCAATATTGTTGCAAGCGAATTCTGACTAAAAAAAACAAGTTTTTTTTGCAAAATTCTGCAGTTTTGCGAAAATATACAAATATGCAATAATTCTATTTTTGTTTGCATGCATATGTATACAGTAGTGCACAAAAAAAATGTCCTCTCCACTTTTTCGGGTTCACTAAAATCACTCTTTTTCACTCAATTCTCAACGAATTTGAACCAAATTCTCAGGGTAGGTGCCCAATTAGTCCGGCTACTTGTGTTACAGTTTCGGCGCGAAAATTCCAATCTTGGCGGGAAATTTAAACGAAAATGCGAAAATCATATGGTCTCATAAAAACGGCTCTTACTCAAGAAATACAAAAGCTACGCCCGTGAAATCACGGCCGCTTATAGACCCAATATAGTGCAATTTTATGTAGAAGTTTCAAAACCCTCGTTCAAAGTAGACGCGAGAATCCGATTTTCAAAGTTGACAAAAAATCGGAATTTATCCATTTGCAAAGCTAACATTTTGAGGTTCACTAAAATTACCCGTTTTCAGTCAATTTTCTGCCAATCTGAACCAAATTTGCAGAGTACGTGCCCAATGGGTCTGGCTAACTCTGCTAGAATTTTGGTGCGAAAATTCAAATTTTGGCGGGAAATTTAAACGAATATGTGAATATCATAAAATGGTCTCATAAAAACGGCTCTTACTCAAGAAATACAAAAGCTATTCTGGTGAAATCATGGCCGCTTATAGACCCAACATAGTGCAGTTTTACATAGAAGTTTAAAAACGCTAGCTCAAAGTACACGCGAGAATCCGATTTTCATAGTTGGTAGAAAATCGGGATTTATCCATTTCCAAAGCTAACATTTTGAGGTTCACTAAAATTGCCCGTTTTCAGTCAATTCTCTGCCAATCTGAACCAAATTTGCAGAATAGGTGCCAAATGGGTCTGGCTAACTCTGCAAGAATTTTGGCGCGAAAATTCAAATTTTCGCAGGAAAAATTTAAACTGCAAACTATCCTGCAAAAATTGTTCTTACTAATGTTTAAATTTCCCGCCAACATTTGAATTTTCGCGCAGAAATTCTAGCAGAGTTAGCCAGACCCATTGGGCACCTATTCTGTAGATTTGGTTCAGATTGGCAGAGAATTGACTGAAAACGGGCAATTTTAGCGAACCTCAAAATGTTAGCTTTGGAAATGGATAAATCCCGATTTTCTGCCAACTTTGAAAATCGGATTCTCGCGCGTACTTTGAGCGAGGGTTTTGAAACTTCTATGTAAAACTGCACTATGTTGGGTCTATAAGCAGCCATGATTTCACCAGAATAGCTTTTGAATTTCCTGAGTAAGAGCCGTTTCTATGAGACCATTTTATGATATTCACATATTCGTTTAAATTTCCCGCCAAAATTTGAATTTTCGCGCCCAAATTCTAGCAGAGTTAGCCAGACCCATTGGGCACGTACTCTGCAAATTTGCTTCAGATTGGCAGAGAATTGACTGAAAACGGGCAATTTAGTGAAGCTCAAAATGTTAGCTTTGGAAATGATGATAAATCCCGATTTTTTGCCAACTTTGAAAATCGGATTCTCGCGCGTACTTTGAGCGAGGGTTTTGAAACTTCTACATAAAATTGCACTATATTGGGTCTATAAGCGGCCGCGATTTCACGGGCGTAGCTTTTGTATTTCTTGAGTAAGAGCCGTTTTTATGAGACCATATGATTTTCGTATTATCGTTTAAATTTCCCGCCAACATTTGAATTTTCGCGCCGAAACTGTAACACAAGTAGCCCGACTAATTGGGCACCTACCCTGAAAATTTGGTTCAAATTCGTTGAGAATTGAGTGAAAAACAGTTATTTTAGTGAACCAGAAAAAGTGGAGAGGACATTTTTTTTGTGCACTACTGTATATACATACATATTCATATACATTTGAACCTACTTTGTATATATATACATATATACATATATATTTGAAAATCCCAATATTTGCCATCTGTATTACTATACGTAATTGAGTTGAAGACCAAAACCAGAATATTCAATTGAAATAGTTGATCTTTTATATTCAATTGTACTTTTCGGCCCTAGTTTTCCACCAATAGACAGCTTTTGTTCACTTTAAATACATTACTCTTGTGTTAAAATTGGCCAATTTAAGTAAGATCATGGTCTTTTAACTGGAAACTGTTAACCAACCCAGTTTTCTGACCACCTATTAGAACACCATCGTCTTATATCTGGAAACAAAAACCTATTTCGAGACCATGGTGGAAAACTATAAGTCTTATAAGCGAAAATCTCCGGTAGCTGTGCTCTTCTAATAAGTTCATCGGAATGTTCGGATTTCGACGTCAGGTCATTCGTATATGCAGATAGAAGACTTTGGTTCACTTCATAGCATTACAGAAGCCAAAACAGGGAAAAAAGTGCATTTGAACCACTTTGGTACAGACAGACCGCCTGAACTTGGCGACTTTGATCGGGAGATACGAACGACGCACCGGGGTGCCGTCTAGTTATAGCACAGTTAATGGCCCTCGGTACGGTAGAGTGTTTAGTTATAGCACAGTTCCAGTTATAGCACCGCTGGGCCGCCGCCTAATTATCGAAGCGCAGTTATAGCACAGTTGACCCGGTCCGTCCGACGTCATTATTTCGACCACGGGAGCTGCTATTGTAAAGTATTATGTGATTGCATGCGTTCCCGGTACTCAGCAAGCAGTAGTAAATGCAGTCCGTTCATTTTTCTCTCTCTCTCTTCTTATCAACAACAACAATTAACTTGAAAAATCAAACTTGGTAAATATACAGCTTGTTTGAAATGTACAGTACATGCAGGCGAGCACAATTTTACACAGATTTGAGGAAGTTTCCAAGGCAGTACTGCACTCGGTCCAAACGAACCAGCATTTCCCGATTGAGTTCGGTGACGATTTCCGGCGTTCCAAACATTCTCGAGCGCAGACCTTATCAAGTATCATGGAACTGATTGACGTAGTCACAGATATTTCTGTCGTTCTCGATGTACTCGGGCTTTCTGGGTGCCGGTTCGGCCGAACCACCTCTCAAATTGTTCACCCGCACTCTTCTAGCGTTCTCCATGGTTTGCAGTACAGACAGTGTGTGGTTAGTGGTTTGAGGCCCGTTGTTGTGGTGTCCCAGTGACTCCAGAGGTGCACCTTCTCAACACTGCTTGCCCACGTACTTGCGAAGTAATCGTTCATCTCTTGCAGTTTAGCGTCAACTGCGTCGTCTGTGGTTGTGGGCGGGTATTTGAGGACTGTGTGGATCAGCTGCTAAGAGAACTCAGCTTGCAACAGAGTGACAGTGAGTATGGACGCTTTAGGAACCGGCTGACAAAAATGGGGGTGCCGAGGTAATTCAGGGTCCTGCGCTTCTGTCCTGCGTCCTCGCGTATTTGGTCCGGCCGGACCAAACATGGTGCCATATTTGGTCCGGGTCTCGCATATTTGGCCCGGGTATTAGAAATTCCTGTTTAATTCCAATAGGTCGAACAAACAAACAGGGATTCCCCCAAATGTGGGGGGATTTTTTCCGATTTAGGGGCAAAATTTCGATTTGGTGGTTAGGGGGAAAGTTTGGAGGGATTTTTCAAAATTTATGGGGTTTTTAGGGGGAATTCAATCTGGCCCAGAAATTGGTGCAAATCAAATAATTTTTAGCATAAAATTTAAAATTCAACTTGTCAGGAGTGTCTAGAAAGCTACACGAATCTATTCTGGCTATTTCATACTCCTTTTTTAGGTTGATCAAACCAAATTTGCTGCATAACAGTTTAATTGCGCCATGAGCTATTTATTTGAATAACTTCTCTGAAACTCAAAATTTTTTATCTACAATGAAAGCTGCAGTACGTACATACGTACGTTATTTGTGCGGACAGGAAGTAACAAAGTGGGTAGAAATTTACTAATACAAGTAAATTGTTTGGTAAGTAAATTATAATTAAATTATATTTCAAATAAATTTATTTAGCAACAGTAGCACAGAATCAAAAATATAAACAAGCAGCGCGTTGTATTGCTCTGCCTCCATCCATAGCCAACCCCGACAAAGCGCACAGTGATGCCAGACCGCTAGCTACCTCTTATCAGAGGCCTGACATAGGCAAACCGGTTTTACTCCCTACCTATAATTATTACATCTACCCGGACCATATCTGCAGTGCCCGGACTGAATCTGCTCGCACAAAATTGTCAGATTTGGTCCGGCCGGACCAATTATGGTGCCATATTTTGTCCGGCCCGACCAAATATTGCCCGGAGCAAATCTGACGCGACACCGGCAGTCGCCAGCTTGGTGGCTACGATAGGCGGGAGCTCTCGCTGTTGTCAAACTAACGCACTCATCTTGGCTGCGTGTGCTATAACTGCGCTGTTGCCTGAGGCCATCAGCCGGTCTGTGCTATAACTAAACACCCCGCCTGCTGTGCTATAACTGCGCAACTGTGCTATAACTAGACGGTGCTATAACTGCACTGACCCCGCACCGGTAAATATTGATCTAGCTAGAAGCAAACCCTAATCTGCACGAGCGGTGCGAGGGTACGAGCTGCACTGCATCGTAACCCAAACGGCGCTTCAACGGTAAATTTGCGCCAAAATCAAACCGCTCAGGTACTGGCACTCTGCTTCAAGTCCCCTGGTCTACCATTCATTCATCATGATCCCAGATCGCGAACCACTTCTTCCAGCCGCCACTCACGGTTCACTAAACTTCAATGAAATACTATCCGAAAAATCGGCCGATTCAGGTGTTGACATCAGTTTAAGCTGACGATTTTCTGTAAAATAATACTTCTGTTATACGCTGTAATACTTCTTCAATTAGGGATGGGCAAGCTACGTTCGGCTGCGCCGTTTACAAAATAGAAAAATACGGCCAAAATGGTCCGAAAACAGTTTTCGCAACTTCAAGCGCAAATTCTTTTTTATGTTCGGTTATTGATGGTAGGAAGTGATGTACTTATATGAAACAGAGTACGAGCTATCCAAAAAGATGCATTTTGAACCATAATTCAGCCGATAAAGGGCATTTTTTTCTCAAAAGCTGAATTCGTCACTTGAACGGTTAAAATTGGAATGGTTCAGGCGCTGGTCTGGCTCCATCGGAAAGTATACAGTCCCGCTCTCAAACAGCTCGACCAACTGCTAGAATTGGACGAGAATTGGGCCAACAACCAGGCATTCTTTGCACGCGATTGTTGGCCGTGTTTATGGGGTGCCGGCTCGGCGTTAATTGCTGTTGGTGTGTAGGCCGATCTGACTGTTGGCCGCTACTTGGTCTTATTGGTCCCTACTCTTTTAGGCTCTGTCACCAATGTGGTTCGCGTTGAGGGAACGCAATTGATTGCATTGCATTCTTCTAAGCACTGACCGGCGGCCGGTTTACCTAATAAAATTGCGCGCACTGTTTTCTAAGCACTGACCGGCGGCCGGTTTACCTAATAAAATTGCGCGCACTGCTTTCTAAGCACCGACCGGCGGCCGGTTTACCTAAAAAATTGCTCGCACTGCTTTCTAACCACTGACCGGCGGCCGGTTTACCTAATAAAATTGCGCGCACTGTTTTCTACGCACTGACCGGCGGCCGGTTTACCTAATAAAATTGTGCGCACTGCTTTCTAAGCACCGACGGGCGGCCGGTTTACTTAATAAAATTGTGCGCACTGCTTTCTAAGCGCTGACCGGCTGCCGGTTTACCTAAAAAATTGCTCGCACTGCTTTCTAAGCACCGACCGGCGACCGGCGGCCGGTTTACCTAATAAAATTGCGCGCGCTGCTTTCTAAGCACTGACCGGCGGCCGGTTTACCTAATAAAATTGAGCGCACTGCTTTCTAAGCACCGACCGGCGGCCGGTTTACCTAATAAAATTGCGCGCACTGCTTTCTAAGCGCTGACCGGCGGCCGGTTTACCTAAAAAATTGCGCGCACTGCTTTCTAAGCACTGACCGGCGGCCGGTTTCTTGAAATAACGGTGGCCCTACAATGTCATAAAACGTGCTTAAATTTGTGTGAAAGTTTTGCTAATTAATTGTAACAGGTGCAGTAGACCTCGTGGCAGCCGCGCGCAATGCCCCAAGGCGGTCTGTTGGCGGCGGTGTTGTCGTTTTGTTGTTGGTGTTGGTCATTTGTGGGTCCTGTTGGTGACCCAGCGCGCCTGTTGGCTTCGTTGGCGATATTTGCCAATATTGGCCAATATTGGTTGTTGGTCGAGCTGTTTGAGAGCGGGACTGTATTTTATAATTTTGTTATTGAGCATGGGTTCACACAGTTTGTTGCAGATTCGACGCATAAGTTTGGGAACATATTAGATTTAATTCTGGCTAATGATGAAAAACTAATTTTTCGCGTGCAAGTAGGCGAAAGTTTTGCGGGCTCTGACCATTTTAGAGTATCTGGGCAAATAGGTCCGTTCGATTTCACACAAAGTTCTAAACTTACTAAACAGTTTAAAAATTTTGCGAAGGCAGACTATGATAAGATTTTTGGTCACTTAAACTCTATGGATTGGGTTGGCTTGTTTGATTCATGTGCCAATGTAGACCAATTCTGGACTGTTTTCTCGGATGAGCTTAATTATTGTATTGATTTATTTGTCCCACTGTGTGAATTTCGTCAAAAATACAATATCACATGGTGTTTCGCTACTCGAAAGTCACACAATCGGGCAGTAAGATTGCATAAACTGTTTAAGCGTTATCCATCTGAGGTTAACAGGCAAAATTGGTTGCAGGCGGCTTCTGAATCACGTAGGTTAAAACGAGTAGATAGGTATCAAACAGAAGAAAAAGTTCTAAGCTCTGGTTCAACTGGGGTCTTTTGGAAGTTTATCAGGTCTCGTTTGACGATTAAGTCGGAAATACCTGCAATTACCACTGAAAGTAATAAAACATTGTTAAATGCTAAACTTAAAGCTGAGGAATTTAATCGATTTTTTGCCTCTGTGTTTATTCAAGATGACGGAGAAGATTTGGTTGTACCACCTAACGTAAATGTTCATAACGTACTGACTGACTTAGAGTTTAATAAGGGTTTGGTCTTTGACCATATTCTGAAACTGTCGAAGAAAAAATCCTATGGTATTGATGGCTTTCCGCAATTTTTTATAAGAAATCTAGCTGGAGTAATATGTAAACCATTAGAAAGAATTTTTAGCTTTTCCTTTGCTATAGGTCAAGTGCCATCCCAATGGAACATCTCAAAAATTATTCCCTTGCATAAGAAGGATTCTTTTGCTAAGGTTAAAAATTACAGGCCTATCAGTTTACTTTGTACTTGCAGTAAAGTTATGGAATCTATAATGAAAGAGAAGATTTTGAAACATTTGAAAGATAATAGTATTATTACTGATGCTCAATTTGGTTTTATTACAAAACGGTCAACAGTTACTCAATTGTTAGTGTGTCTAAATGATTGGACTAAAGCAGTAGATGACAAATATACTGTAGATATTGTCTATTTGGATATTGCCAAAGCTTTTGATTCCGTATCTCACCAAAAACTTATTAGAAAACTAAAATGTATCGGTATTGCTGGTAGTATGTTAAATTGGCTTCATGCATATCTTTCTAAGAGGAAACAATTTGTAAGTATTGAAGAAACGAGTTCATCTACACTTGAAGTTACATCAGGGGTTCCTCAGGGCAGTTTATTAGGCCCGATTTTATTTCTTATATATATCAACGATTTAGAGAAAATACTAGTCGATTCCTCCATTAAGTTATATGCTGATGATGCTAAACTTTATTTCAAGGTACCTAGAAATACTGTGAATTATGTCTTACAATCTGACCTACATAGAGTGTATGAATGGACCAATAGGATGCAGTTATCTGTGGCCCTGCATAAATGCTCGGTTTTACATTTAGGATTTGGAAACCTAAAAACTGTTTACACTGTAGGTAATACTATTCTGCCAGCAGTAGCAAATATTGTTGATTTAGGTGTTACAGTGTCTGAGGATTTAAAATTCTCAGTGCACTGCAACTCAGTAGCTACTAAGGGCTTTCGCATGGTTAATCTGATTTATAGGACTTTTAAATCCAGAGACCAAAACTTTCTTATACGCATGTACAAATGTTTTG
This sequence comes from Sabatieria punctata, assembly GCA_030248155.1. Taxonomy (NCBI): domain Eukaryota; kingdom Metazoa; phylum Nematoda; class Chromadorea; order Araeolaimida; family Comesomatidae; genus Sabatieria; species Sabatieria punctata. The sequence goes on from JASANB010006949.1 coordinate 45,256, forward strand.
TTCGTTCTAAACTTGAATATGCAACAGAAGTGTGGAATCCTTATCTTTTAAAAGATATAGAACTGATTGAGCGAGTTCAGCGTCTGTTTACTAGGAGATTACCTGGTATGGAGGGGTATAGTTACATAGTTAGATTACAAATGTTAAAATTGGAATCTCTTGAAGAGCGTCGTATAGTTCGTGACCTAGTTATGGTGCACAAGATAATTTGGGGTCTGGTGGATGTTCCGGCTGATAGCTTTTTTGAATTTAAAAAAATTGATAGTACTAGGGGTCATGCTTTAAAGCTGTTTATGAGTCGTTCACGTACTGATGTACGGAAATTTTATTTCTCAAATCGGGTAATCGAAAGTTGGAATAATCTTCCAGAATATTTGATATCCAATAGAAGTTCAAACTCTTTTAAGAAAGGCTTAACTAATTTAGACTTCAGTAAATATTTGCGGAGCAGTTTTGTCATACAAACATGATAATAGATACTTTTCGACATCCGTGTATGTAGCCGGTCAACCGGCCCAGCTCGGATGGGTTCTGTCTCTGATGGTTGGATTTTGTTGTGTTACTAACAAATACAAATACAAATACAAATACAAATAAATTTGGCGCAAGTTCTGAGCGTTGCGGCGCCGTTTGAATTACGGTTCGGTGCGGCTCGCACTGCTGGTGCAGATTAGGGTTTGCCGATCTGCCTGCACATTGTTAATACCATGGACGACTAAAAACTACTGGACTGATCGCGCTCCCGACCGCTAATACATACTTAGGGTAACTTTACAAGTCTATATCTTTGGAACCGTTCGACCTACAAACAATATAAATACATCTTTAGAATCCTCACGGTATCAGCAAACGAACGATGTGCTCAAATCGCTTTCAAACCCACTACAAGAAAAGTTGATTTTTTTACATCGCGCAAATTAGGATTACCGATCAATGTTGCGCAGATTAGGTTGCACCACAGTACAGAGCTCGGCCCCCTCTACAACTTTGGTCTATGGCCCAACGCGCTCCGACGCATCCATAACGAGTTATTTGTAAAAAAACTCTGATTCATTTAACTTTGAAATGGAGTCAGTAATCTTGTTATGTGCGCTAACTCATAGCTAATTTCAGAAAATATAAGAAAGAGAATAATTTATTTTTGCGTACAGTGCAGTTACGTGCGCGCGTATGTAGTTGTCTGTTTGTTTACTTTAGCCGCCTACCTGCAACGGCGGTGTGTATCGATTTTTCTGGCCACACCTGTCTGCTTGTCTGTTGTCTGGCACTGGCAGTGTGTGCTGGTGAGGTGCTCGCGAGATTTGCGGCCGCGAGTTTCTTGCTTGTCGGTCGGCCAGCCGGTTTTTTGCTGTTTGGTTTAGTGTGGTGCACCCATAGGTATTATTCAAGACTGAATTATTAAAGATTTTCTGCTACGCCGTCATCCCGTCATCGTGATGCTTCTTGCTTCACATGTTTCCTGCGCATTAACTGTTCTTGCCGGAAATTGTTGGGCCACCCATTAACCTTAGTTGTTCTGCTTCTTTTTGCCTACCTACCTCAGTTTTCTTTCTTCTATTAGTGAATGAGATAAGGGTAGAAAAGTGGCATGAGATTTGGCCTGTCCGCGGTTTTTCTTGTGTTCCTTTCTTTTCCATTCATTTATCGGTATTAGCAAGAATATATTCTTGGTACTAGCATACATGAGCCGCGTAGGGTAAGGGTGGGGTTTACCCCCTCCCCTCGCCAGCCAACACCGCCCCCTCGGTCGGCCATACCCCCTCTCCGACCCCCCCTCCCAGAGGGAGAAAATTTTCGCTTATTTAAGGCAAAATAGGCGTTTGTTTGGACTTTTTTCCGGGCCCCCGCCCCTCCCCGATATCTCCAGACACCCCTCTGGATTTTTCCGGTTCCATCTATGGGTACTAAATACAAAGTAGGTAACCTATCTCATTGACTTCTTTTATCTTTTTACACAACTCTCCACCCATTGCAGATGCATAGGCCAAATCTGGCTTTTTTCTCATTGTATCGGCTTGCTAATTGCTTTATTCATTTCTTAAGTGAATTTCGTTTCTCTTTTTCTCTTCGACTGATGATTCTTAATTGGTTTTTGACATTCGCGCTTAGCGTGTTCGTCTTTTCTTGCATTCAAAACGACCCTACTCTCAAGGAAAAGTTCCTACACTGCGATTTTCACCGGCCAGTATTTGTTGAAATCGTCCTGTTGCTGTTAGAAGAGGATTCCCAGCTGCTCGATATTCTGGTTTCTGAGCTTTCCTGTCTGCAGGGTCACTCGTTTGCCCGAGTTCTCGTCACCAAATTTTTCAACTGCATGCGTAAAAACCTCGTCAAGAAGCTCACTGCTTCTGGTGTTAAGCGCAGTGCGCAAGCCAAAATAACAAATTGGGACGTAGTCGGTAACTGTATGTAATGCTAATTTCATTCTCCTGTGATTTTTGTCCAGTGTTCATAATATCTTCTCTGATATTCTTTTTTCCGGTCGCTTCTATGCTGTTAATGCATGTTTCCCATGTATTCAATATGTTCAGAGTTTTTTGCGAATAACCCCTTATGGATGCGTTGCAGCGCTTTGGGCCTTATGGCCAAAGTTGTAGAGGGGGCCGAGCACTGTACTGTGGTGCAACCTAATCTGCGCAACATTGATCGGTAATCCTAATTTGCGCGATGGAAAAAAAATCAACTTTTCTTGTAGTGGGTTTGAAAGCGATTTGAGCACTGCGTTCGATTGCTGATACCGTGAGGATTCTAAAGATGTATTTATATTGTTTGTAGGTCGAACGGTTCGAAAGATATGGACTTGTAAAGTTACCCTAAGTATGTATTAGCGGTCGGGGGCGCGATCAGTCCAGTAGTTTTTAGTCGTCCATGGTTAATACAGAAAAGACGCGCGGGGTGAGTGCCCAGCACAGGGAAAAAGCGGCAGCGTGTTTTTTTAAAGGACGGCAACTGCAATTTACGCTCGACGCTTCACGCACGTAGAGTGTTTGTTTTATTTTTGTTTTTATGGTTTATGGCTTATGAGCAAATGGCTCACCTTTAGATCTGCTTACTGCGATCTTTTTCGGTGACTCCCGACGACCGGAAATACTGCTACTGTAGCCGCTGGCAGGCTTTGAGGAATTGGAGCGTTAGTTGAAGATCATGGAGGGTGCCATATAGAGCTTGATGGAGGGTGCGGGAGGGTGGATTCCAGAGGGTAGCACGCTGCTGGGCGGTGGTTGGGCAGTGGAGAAGCAGATGAGCCACGGTTTCAATATGACCACAGCTGCAATTTGGATTGGCTTGTTGGCCGATGCGGTTGAGCCATTGGGCAGTGGGAAACTGGTGGAGGCGCAACAGGAGGATGGCGCGGTGTTCCCAGCGAGGAAGTTTGTTGATCGGGTCAGTTTTAATGGGTGCAGGGCGGTGGTGGTAGTAGGGCCGGGCCTGGGTGGAACTGGCCCATTGTTGTATCCAAGTGGTGGTGAGATCTTGCTTGAGCCATCTTTGTAGGATGTGATAAGGAAGGGGGGATTTGTAAGGGGGAGCTCTTGAGGATTGACAGGCAAGGCGGTCGGCGATTTCGTTGCCAGCGATGCCAGTATGTCCAGGGACCCATTTGAAGGTGAGGGAGAGTGGCTGGTTAAACAGCCGTTTGCAAAGTTGCGTGAGGTCTTGGATGGTTATTTGGATGGAGTAGATGAGGTCAGTCTGTGAACGGAGGCTATTGTAAGCAGTTCGGAGGCAGTGGAGGGCACTCAGGCTGTCAGTCAGGAGTGCAATTTTGTGGACGTGTTGTGATTGGAGAGTCTGGTGGCTGAGGGTGAGTCCACGATGAATGGCCTTCAGTTCCAGGTCGGTGGTGCTCCAAAGACCATCAGCGGGTTCAGTGTGGGAAGAGTCAGGAAGGTTGGCACTTTGGATATAGCAGCCAATCCCAGCCTGTTGGGAACTGGGATGTAGAGAGGCATCTGTGTAGATGTGGATCCATTCAGTTTGAGGGAAGGAGATAGATGGGTCAAATGGTTCGCTGTGGAGGAGCCAGAAGGCCAGGTCAGTAGCATCTAGCTGTAAAGGGTGAATGGGGAGAGGTGGAGTGGGAGTGCGAGATGGGCGGGGGATAGCAGCAGTGAAGTGAGAGGCATATTCGACAAAGTTTGAACGTTGGAGTCGGTGGCGTTTCCTCTCTGGGATGGCTTGGTAGTCAACAATGTGGCGTTTGAGACAGTGAGAATCAGATTTGCGGAGGGTTTGTTCATATTTCCCAACTACTTTGGCATGTCTGCGGAGGGAGAGAGGTGGTATGTTGCTCTCGATTTCTAGGGCTGCTTGACTCGTGTGGGCAGGTACCGCATGGGCTAAGCGGAGAGCCTTGCCTTGAACTCGGTCGATCTGGTGGGAGACAGTGGCACGTGCAGAAGGGTGCCATACTTCAGCTCCATATTCGAGTACAGGCCGGAGGTAGGATTTGTATAGTTGGGTCATGTCAGCAGCTTTGAGGCCCCAGGATGTGCCTGTGAGTTTTTTCAGAATCGCGAGACGTCGCATGGCTTTGCTGACGGTTTTGGTGATGTAGTGTTTCCAGGTAAGCTTGGAGTCAAGGGTGAGTCCAAGGTAGATGGGTGTTGGAGTGGTGGGCAGAGTTTGGTTCTCAAATTGGAGTTGGATTGGGTAGCGAGCAAGGGTGTCTTGGTGACTGAGGCTGAAGACAGTGGCCTGGCACTTGTTGACATTGAGGCTGAGTTTCCAGGAGTGGAGCCAGGCACTGAGTGCAGTTAATGCGCGGTTCATCTCAGCACTAAGGCGGGTGAGATTTGGACCTGTGAGAGAGAGGACAACATCATCAGCATATTTTCCTATGGAGATGTTGTGTGGCAGGGCTTGATCCAAGTCATTTAGGTAGGCTGAGAATAAAATGGGGCTGAAGATGCAGCCTTGGGGCACACCGATGGTAGAGGGATAAGGGCGGGAATAGGTGTTGTTGACCTTGACTTGGAGGGAACGAGATTGTAGGAAGTCGGTTAGCCAGATGAACATTTTGCCAGACACACCGAGAGCATGAAGTTTGGCGATGAGACCATCGTGCCAGACAGAGTTGAAAGCTTGGCTAAAGTCTTCATATTTAATTACTTAGTTAATAATTTGTACTTCAGTTTGTTTCTGACGTTATCCATACATGTAACAGGGGGTCTGCCCCCACCGGACTTAGGCCAGACCCCCTGGATCTGGACACCCCCCCCCCCCCCGAGACGATTTTGCCGACCCCCCGCTCCGATTTTCTGGCAAGTAATTTTTTGAGCCAATTTTTGCAATTTTTTACAATTTCAGACACAAAAATTTCAAAATTCGCCTGCAAAAGAGCACTTTTTAGCTGTATTTCAGCCCAAATTAGCAATTTTTGGCGATTTTTGGCCAAAAAATTGTCATTTTTTCGATTTTTGAGCGTTTTTTTGTGCCCAACCTCCTCCCAAAATTTTGGCTCAGACCCCCAACCCCCTCCCCCTTCGGCGGATGACCTGTTACATGTATGACGTATTTTGAGTTGTGGAACCGAAACTAAACCTGTTTTTGACTGATTTTAATAAATTTGTAGATACTTCTTCTGGAACAATAATTTCTCAACGTTCTCGGGTGTTTTTCTGGGTTTGTGCCCAGTTCCGACTTTCCCATTTCCGACTTTCCCATTTCCGACGTTCCCAGTTCCGACTTTTCCCAGTTCCGACTTTCCCAGTTCCGACATTCCCAGTTCCGACTTTTCCCAGTTCCGACTTTCTTGAACCTAACCCCTAAGCCTGAACCTCACCCCCAAGCCTAAGCCTAAGCCTGAACCTCACCCTAAGCCAAAGCCTGAACCTTGTGTCTCTTCCTGCTCTATAGCAGTTGGCTACTCCTAGTCCGAAAGGACAAAAAGTTACAACAACAACCTCACCCCTAAGCCTAAGCCTGAACCTAAAGCCTAAGCCTGAACCTCACCCTAAGCCAAAGCCTGAAGCTCACTCCTAAGCCTGAACCTAAGCCTAAACCTAAGCCTGAACCTAACCCCTAAGCCTAAGCCTGAACCTCACCCTAAGCCAAAGCCTGAAGCTCACTCCTAAGCCTAAGCATGAACCTAAGCCTACTCATTGAGCATTACGTAGTGAAAGAAATGGGAGGTTTTATCCACTAGTAAAACACAACACGCACACACAACACAATCACACTAAGCAACTACACAATGCAAACACACACAGACACTCACACAAACACAAAACTCTTCATTCACTCCCCCTTGGACGTTGACTGGGCCTCATCCGTTGTTGCTCTGCCTTCTGCTGACTCTGCATATCCGGAGACCTGCTCTGCGTTGACGCCATGACGATGATTCAACCTCTTGCGGACGACGCTCCTTCCTTTCTGAGCCCTTGCCTTCATCCGTTGTCTTGTCATAGGAGAAACGGGATTCCATCTCTTATGCAGCGAACTCAACTACCAAATTCTTCAACTGGTATTATCAGCTCAGCGTATCTGACAGTTGACAAGACAGAAACCTCCGCATCGCGCTACAGTTGCAAAAACTCACTAAATGGTTAATGGTGTCAATGGTTTCGTTTCCTTGGCTTGGTTTCGTTTCGTTACCGATACCGAAAAGATACCTACCGATTGTTTGGATATATACCGAATAAATACCTACCGATTCCTACGCTTGCAAGTCCTACAGAGGTCATGAGCAGATTCCGACGGAAGACTTGAGGGGGCTGATTGAATCGGAAATCGTAGCTCGACAGCTCAGACATGTTGCTCGCTTGATGGCCGACCCCGACCCCACTCGGAGGAAACGGCAGCAAAAGGAACCTGCACCCCCGACGCATACTGCACGGAAGCGCAAACATGCCGGGTATGCAAGTTGAGATGAAGAAGGAAGTAAACAACAAAAACAGTCGAGCAGCGCAGACCGTATGACACAGCACAAATCAGCAGAGGAAGGTGGACCTGTCTTCATCAAATGGGTGGACGTGGACTTGCAAACACCTGCACCATCGACAACGTACTAATAGCTCTGTCCTGTCATTTGTATGACAGACCTGACTTCGTCGATCTGCTCAACAACCCAAACGGAAATGAAATAGAAGACTAAAGAGACCGAGCACTGCTCACACTTATCCACTTCTTGAAACGTAAAGATGCTGTTGGCACAAAGCAGTTTATTGTCCAGCAGTTGTGCAATGGCGCATCGCAGGTAAGTACGTACGTAATTTTAGAAATTGTCACGTCGGTGTATAAAACGACTCGCAAATTGTTGCAGAACTTGGATTCTTCCGCTGGCACAATCATACATGGGCCGGGGGTATGGGGGGAATACCCCTCCCCCTCGCCGGCCAATACCCCCCTCCGGCCGGCCTACCCACCTCCCGGAGGGAGAAAATTTTCGCTTATTTAAGGCAAAATAGGCGTTTTCCGGCCTTTTTTGAGGATCTACCCGAGGTCTCCATACCCCCTCCGGATTTTTCCGGCCCATGTATGGGCACAATAGACTTAGAAGGAAACGAGAACCAACGGCTCATAAACTATTTCTAGTACTGTTGGGTTCGCAGTGAGCACACCTACTGTCAATACTCGGATTGTCCGTCTTCTGCTGGCCAGCATGGTATGGCAAAGTATGTATGGCAGCATGGCCATCACCTGTCTGCTCCCACAGGGAGGGTTAGCCAGTAAAAGAACGGTTAAAGTGCAAAATAGAAAAAGATGACAGAAAAACGGCGTGTTCCCAGTTCCGACTTTCCCAGTTCCGACTTTCCCAGTTCCGATGTTCCCAGTTCCGACTTTCCCAGTTCCGACTTTTCCCAGTTCCGATATTTCCCAGTTCCGACTTTCCCAGTTCCGACTTTATAATAGCATTCACTATATTTTATACAGATACTCTGGTAAAATATACAGGAATATGTAGCTACTGAAGAGTTTTGTGTTTGTGTGAGTGTCTGTGTGTGTTTGCATTGTGTAGTTGCTTAGTGTGATTGTGTTGTGTGTGCGTGTTGTGTTTTACTAGTGGATAAAACCTCCCATGATACACGATCAACTTCAACTACTACGAGAACAATTCCGGCGTGATCTCGAGCAACAGTGGATCGAGTGGCAGATGGAACAGGCCGAAGAGCGCCAGCGCCTCGATCGTATGTTCGCCCGTTACCTGCCTCAACGCAGTGTCCAAGTCGACTCATTAAACACTCCCTTTACTGGGTTAATGGCGGCTCAAGTGGCAGTGACAGAAGTCGAGGAGAAGAAAGAAATGGAGAAAGATAGAGAGGCGATGTTAGAAGATAGAGCTCAGGATATTCTTTGTTTGGCAAAAGGCCAGTTTGAGTCCAGTTCCGTTGATGTTGTGCGGCAAGCACCTTCTCTCAGTTCGTTTTCTGGGGCACACGCGGACGATCCCGACGATATGGCCTCTGCCGATGCTAAGAATTCGGCTTTGTTCCAATCTGTTCTTCAGGACGTCCAAGATGGTTCAGTTGTTGCGAGTGTAGTTTGCTCGGTGCAGGACGATCCTGTTCTCTTAGATGTGGGAAAAAGAAGGAGAAAGAGGCGAAGGAAGAAAGGGAAAGAAGAGAAGAAATTTGAAGAGGAGATGGAAGTATGGAGCAGAAGGAAGGAAGAAGAAGAGGAAGAGAAAGAAGTTATGTGGATGAAGAGGAGGAGAGTAAGAAGGAAGAAAGAAGGGAGAGAAAGAGAAGGAAGAGAAAGGATGTTTGGAGGAAGAAGGATGAAGAGGAAAAAGAAGGTGAAGAAGATGAGGAAAGTGCTGAGAGGGGAGAGAGTGACGAGAAAGAAAGTGATGTGGATTTTGAGAAGTAAGAGGATGATAAAGAGAAGAAGGATGGTGAGGAAGAAGTTGAGAGTGAAGAGAATGAAGAGAAGGAGAGAAAGGAGAGTGAGAAGAAGAGGGAAAAGAGTGAGAAGAAGAAGACAGAGGGAAAGAATGATAGTTTGTTCGAGTTTGTTGCCCAAGAGGTGGCATTCCGTTTCTCCCATGACGAGTCACCAGTTGAAGGCAAAGGCACAGAAAGGCCGAAACATCGCGCGCAAGAGATCGAACCAGTACCGTGTCAGTGCAGAGCAACTTACTGGTGATGCCGAGTCAACAGAGGCGGAGCGGTTCTTGCTCATTCGCTCATTCCCCGATTGTCAGGCACAGCGGCGGCCAGTCGACACTCGTTGAAAGGGGAGTGATGAAGAATTTGGTAGTTTTGTGTGAGTGTTTGTATTATCGTGTTATCGAGTAGTTGTGTGCGTGCGTCTGAGAGTGTGTGCGTTCGAGTGTGTGTTGTGTTGTTATACCAGATCTACTAGTAAAGCCTCCTCTTCTCTTTCACAGTATACAGAATTGATTAACAGCATGTGTTTCTCTTCGGTCTCAGCTTAGCTCGTTCGAGTAACTACTGTAGATGTGTATTCTTGGATCTGTTGGAGCAAATTTGTTCTGCACTTCGAAATCGAAATGGTACATTAACAAAAACCTTTCAAACAAACACATTATATTCCATGCAATTTACACTGTTTTAATTGCGCACTGTTTCAACGTTTAACCGGTTAATTTAGAAAGGCAACACTGTCAACATTCGCTAAATCACTACATTTGCAACGCACCGTAGTTTTAGTCGCAAAAATACTCGGGGGCAATTTTGGTTGCATTTGTGTTGCACTTTTGCTGGGCACTGACGACGCGCCCAGAAAAGATCTGCTAGAATTTTCTGTTTTTATTCAGCTATAGTCGGTGAGCTGAAATAAACGATTTGCAATTGAAAAGAAAAGAAGGTAGCATGGCCACTCGAGGCGATCGTCACGGAGCTGCTTCCCACGCTCGAATCAGACGGTCGGACGGAGGCGGCGGACCCGACCTAAAGCCAGCCAACAACAATTCCTCATTCGGTGCAGTTAAGCAGGAGCCGAAAGACGCCGACAACCGGTGAGAGTCTGTTAATTGCCGATAGGTACATTTACCTATCTTGTTTGTCAACCAGCCGCTCAACTATAATAGTCTACTACAGACCTAATAGAAATAATAGGTAAATGACAATGATCTACTGTAACCCGCATGGGGAACTAAATGTAAATCGCGCACCCGGTGCCGGTTTTTGTTTTGGAAAACGCTGTTTTCCATAAGTAAAGAGAACCCCTAGCTACCGCACATGTAACAGGGAGTCCGGGAGGTCTGCTCCCTTCTTAGGTTAAGACGATTTTTCCGACCCTCCCCCCGATTTTTATAGCAAGTAACTTTGTGAGCAAATTTTTACAATTTTTTTGCAATGTTTGAAACACTAAAATTGCTAAAATCGCCTGTAAAACAGCGTTTGAGCCAAAATTAACAATTTTTGACGATTTTTAGCCATACATGGGCCGGCGATGAGGGGGGTTTAACCCTCGCCGGCCCATACCCCCTCCTATTTTGGACTTTTTTCGGGACCCCCGCGATCTCCAGACCCCCTCCCTATGTTTTTAGCCGAAAAAATTCGATCTTTTGAGTTTTTGAGCGTTTTAGTGCCCCCCAACCCCCCTATAATTTGGGCTCAGACCCCCCAAACCCCCGCAAAAGAACCCCTAGATGCGTATCAGTATAGGCTGTTTTCCTATATTAAAAGAACTCCTAGATACGCATCACGTAATGACAAATCCAATACCAAACAACGCAACGTTAACAACAACATTGCAAATCAATCACCGGCACCGGGTGCGCGATCCGGAAGCTAAAATCTGTTAGAAAGACACCCCCAAACAAGCCAGCTGACGATTTTAGAAGAAGGAATTTAATTAGGTACTCCTTTTGGAATTACCTATTTCCGCCTGGATCGGGACGAAAATACCGAGTCTTTTGTTTGTGTTTGCGTGAGACTTCTGCACTCACGTACACAGACACTTTTTATCTTTTTTCCGTGCTCTCTGTAAAAACTCGTATTGACTGGAAGAAACTGGTTCCAAAAGACTGGAGGTTTTCGTGATTATTGCAATTGGAATCGTCGCTCTGTTGTGAACTATGACCGGAGAAGAAGAAATATCTACCCACCCGATGCTGCCTTATGATCTACTAATCTTATATCAGATCTTATGGTTGCAAAGAGGAAAGGCGCACGCTTTCGTTGCAAGCATTCCAGGAATGCATCTCAACTCTACCTTCTGAGAGGCCTCAGGACAACAACTACTAATTTCATCTCATACGAAATGTCAACACTCCACTTCTCGCTGACAGTTCTTAGGCTTGCTTTGATTCACTGGGCGCCTTGCCTATGTTTGAGAATCGTCGACAGAGTAATTCACTCTTGCTTGTTCCGGTATAAACCCAGAATTTCAAAAGGCAAGGTGGGGTAAAAGTTGGTTGCTTAACTAGACCATGACATTTTGAATGTCTACCCTTTAAGAAGACGCAAGAATACATAATATGTTATTACAATGTGTTACATAAATGATAACATTTGTTTTTGCTTTAACCAGATTGGCTTAAATTTTTGATGGCATCGGTGCCAAAATAGGGGAAATTTGTGTATGAAAATTTGGACAACAAGCCTTGACCCAATCCCAAGAAATTCACGAATATGTGAAATTTGTTAATTTCAATGCCCACAAAAATAGCGCTAAAATGGAAACTTTTCTTTTTGCTGTAGTGATCGCCAAATCAACTGAAATTTGCAGAATCTCTTCTGAACTGTTGGACATTTTGTGTTAAATTTTCGAGCATTGTGATTGACAGAGTCTTGAGAAAAAAGGAATTCCCGAACAACTGCTTCTTTGAATAAGCAGAACAGAAAATCGAATCACTAGCATAATTCTTATTTTCTTAAGACCGTGTCATCCTCAAATCCTAAAATACCCCACAGTTTGAAGAGTTTCTGCAATTTTTAGTTCATTTGGGAAAATTACAGCAAAAAGAAAAGTTTCGATTTTAGCGCTCGCTATTTCTATAGGCATTGAAATTAACAAATTTCACATATTCGTGAATTTCTCATGATTCGGTCAAGGCTGGCCCACCAAACTTTAACACACAAAATCTACCATATTTTGGCAAATTTCAGCTAATTTGGACAAAATTTGCGGAAATGGCAGTGAAAAAGAAATGTTATCATTTTTGGGTAGCGTTAATGCCAACCGCACGCAACCTTAGTGAGTGGCTATAGTCAAGGCACTCCTTTGCGCCATGCCCAGCTTAAGTGGCAGGAGAAGTAAGGCAAGTAAGCCATTATTGAGAACTGAAAATGCCAAAATCAAATAGATAAAATGTCATATTATTCGTGATAATCAGTAAGGGACTTAGTAGACAAATGTTGAAATGAAAGGCCGAATTGTTCAATGGTGTGTGTTCATGGCATTCATGGGCCCGGTTTGCCTTGAGATTACCTCTGTCCCTTTGCCGGCCAAGTTTCACTTTGCCCGTGGCTCCCCACTTCCCGAAAAGTTTCGGTGGCAACTAAGAGAAAAAAATACATGCCAGACTGAAAACACAGAGATCCTGCACTTGCACTTCGATGCTGAAAGCTAGAAATTATATAATAATAGCATCTGGAACCCACCCCCTACCATAATAAGTAGTAATGATTTGGTGAGCCCCTTCCCCTAAGACCATTACATGATTTTCAGATGGCTCTGTAGATTAATAGATATAGCATTCACGTGATATATTTGTTATCTGTTTATATTTCAGTTTTTCAGTTGTAGTGACTGATTGTCTATAATTTGGCTGAAAAAAAAACGCATGGCGTTTTTATACCTTTCATCTGCAGAAAAATGGATTAATATTTCGAATGTCAGCAAGCGCTCTGAAGTGTTTTTCCACGATTGCTTAAAAGCGCATTCCTGGTGGGCTTTTGATGTTCCGATTAGCCCATTCAGGCTTGCTTTCTGGTGCTTTTTTAAAGTTTATTACAACACACATGAACGCCGGACAGACCAGTAAACAGCCCATAAAGAGCCACATGCGAGGCAATCACTGGGGACGTACCTCTACTACCGACATACCACAGACACAGACGTTTTGCACTGCATTTTAGCAGTAGCAAATAGCAACAATGAATAGGATTACTATTTAGAAATTACAGCTTCACATTTATTGATACAAGGTAAACTATACATATCTGTTCACACACTATTATCAATGATGTACAGTGTAAGATCTCAGCCAAAATGTAATAATTATGTATATTTGTGACTGGTTTTGTTACTTCACCAACTGAAGTGAAATCTTCATGCACAGTTGTAGAGCATGTCACTCACAGTCGTGTACTTATTTTTATGCAGCTGTTTGGTGACTTAATAGTTTAATACTTAGGTGTTTTCTAAAAATAGTAGCTTATGCCTGTTGTTCGAAATTACTTGCACCACCTCGATTTTCAGCTTTTTGGTTTAGCATATAACAAGACCTTAGCGCCTGTACCCAAATTGATGGCGCTACACAGTGTCATTCATTCAATTCATACCACTGGCTGGTATTGTTACACACGTTTCCAGTTAATTTTAGAGTCTACATTTTGTACTGGTAGTGCCTAGAAATCATAGCATCACCGATATTTTTTAATACGATTTGCCGTTTTTTGATACAGCAAATTCACAGAGTGGAGAATATGTGAAAAACCTATTTTTCTAAATTTTATCTGAAAGTTTGTTTTGAAATCTGAGCCTATCCTGCTGAAGTTTCTGCCATATCTTTTAAAATATCAGGCTTGTTTTTGTTAGAATGATTATATTGAACTAGAGATTTTTGTCATCTGTTCAAATCATTTGTCTTAACATTTTTGTGGCTCCTTAGTGGCAGAAATACGTTTTAGCACTGTAAAACCATTGCAAAATTGGCGTAAGTCATGAACATCACAGTATCAGATAAAATGTAGCTGCACTTTCTCCTTCTCTTCAATTTTTAGACAAGTCCAGTGGCGAAAAACTAAAATGATGCCTTACTTTGCGAACATCTATACACAGTAGTTTTCAGTTATTCAAGCCGACGGCGTGACTCTCCACCATTGCCACGTAGTGGCAAACGGCGCAGATCTACCAGTCATGACAGAGATCGCGATGACAGTCGTGAACGTGATTTCAACCCCACCAAAAAGAAATTCAGCTCTCGAGCCCGTCTCTTCTTTGGCAATCTGGGTGTCGATGTGAAAGATGAGGAGGTCCGCGAGTTGTGCAAGAAATATGGTGAAGTTGGCGACTGTTTTGTCACCAACAAGGGGTTCGGCTTTGTGCAGATGGTACTGCAACTGCCTGAAGAAGTTCGGGAAGGCTCCTGAACTGCTTTTCTTCATTTAGGACACACGCGCTCATGCTGAGGCTGCTAAAGATGGGCTGAATGGCCATAAAATGAGAGGTCGCCCTATAAAGGTCCGTTTTGCGCTACATGGATTTGCTTTACGAGTCAAGGAGCTCAATCCATGTGTCTCGAATGAGCTACTTTATGAGGTTGAGTGTTGGTTTGTGGAACAGGCATCGATTATCGTAGCTGTCTCAGGCATTTTCTGTGTTTGGTGAGGTGGAGCGAGCTGTACACTTCGCAGATGACAAAGGACGTCCGACTGGAGAGGGTGTTGTTGAGTTTTCAAGGCGCAGAGCTGATGTTGTCCATGAAACGATCAGACGTATCAACGAAGGGGTTTTCCTTTTGACAACGTATGCTTGGTTGTGCTGTCTTGTGGTCCACCGAATCTGTCTTTAGGAGTCCTCAGCCAATTGTAGTCGAGGCTCTTGAACCACGCGATGAAGAAGATGGCGTGCCAGATGTGTTACTGACTAGAATGACCAGTTACCAGAAGTACATAGGGCACTGTCGGTCAGCAGCTTCATTTTACTGTCTAGGGAACGCGAGCAAAAGCCCAGATTTGCTCGCAGAGGCACCTTTGAGTTTGAATTTGGTAATCGATGGAAGGCATTGTACCAGGATGAGAAGCAAAAGAGTGAGGAGCACCAAAAGATCCTAAAACTGGAACGAGAAAAGTTGGAAGGAGACATGGAATTGGCCTACCAGGATTATCAGACTCAAATGATGAGAGAAGGTAGTAATTGTGGTACTGGCATGAATTTGAGGTACTTTGATTTGCACCGGATATCCCATTGAAAAAATTTCCAAGTGATGGTAATTATTTTTGTGAATCTGTTGAATTACAGATAATTAAAAAGTAACTACATACATACATGGGCTGAAAAAATCTGGAGGGAGGGCCTGATGTGGTCTCAGGGGTAGCTGATTTCCTGAGAATGGCCAAAAAACGCTGTAAAATTGCCGGTTTTCCAATAAATTCCCAATATTTCTGGCAAGGGGCCTGGGTGGCTGAGGTAGGGGCCTTGTACAGCACCAGGAAGGTTAGGCAATGCCCCCAGCCCATGTGTGGTAATAGCGATCGACCGGAACCAAAATTTGCACCGGAACCACCCAGTTCCGGCCGGAACCAGAACCGGAACTTTTTCAATATTTGGTCCAAAATTTATAGAAACGTATTTATAGGCATGTCGTGTACAAATTCCTGTTATAAACATCAGCAGAAGTTCAAATCAACAACAGAATACAGACTTTTTAATAACAGTAGTCAAGAGCACGCAAATTGTACTTCAGAAAGAGAAGCTTTTCAACATTTTCAGGTTTCAGCTTTGATCTGTCACCTTCGGAGATGTTTTTAGCTGCCTTAAAGGTTCTTTCACTGGCAACCGCTCCGATAGGAGCGCTCAAGTATGTGGAGACACCATATGTGGAGACAGGTCAATCGCATCTGAGAAAAAACCGGTTTCGCCTGCTCTTTCAGGAGTGACTTTAGCAACAGTATCGACTGGAGTTGACGGAAAATCAAGCTTTTCCCCCATTCATGCAAATTCTACTGCCCCCACTGAGCTGCGCACTTTATTAAACAGACGCAATAATACTTGATGTAGCTGAATATCCATCGAAAATAGTGAATGAAAAAGTTCCGGTTCCGGTACCCTTTTTCACTGGAACCGGAACCACCAGTTCCGGCCGGAACCGGAATTCCGGTCGATCGCTATATGGTAAACTGGCTGGCATTTGTTGCTTGATCTAATGTTGCATTGCTCAAGTGTATAGTGCTATTATAGCACAAGCAAAACTTGTTGACTGACCGTCAACAAATCATTTACGCACTTCAAAAGGATTAATGTCAATAGGCTTGCATGGCATGGTTGGTCCGATCATGTGCTGTAGCCATTCCACCTGCCAAATCTGTGATAGTATAGTTGATATTCCCCCCTCCCAAAATACATGCTCCATTGTCAGGTTGCCAAACTTGTGCTGTAAAAACATAGATGTAACAAATCTTACCGATTGGAGGTCCAGATAACAGCGGAGAAGGCACCTACATCAATGGCCTGAGTGTTTGCTTTGCGGCATTTAAAGCTGTGCAGAACGAAGAGAAGAGGATGTCCTCTTTCTAATCTCTGAGGCGAAATTTGAAATGGCCTGTGCAAGGAAGGCATTACCAACGATAACTCAACAGTTAAGGGCTATTTGAGGATCATGCATTCGTTACTAGTAGACCAGGGCAGTAGACCCTAACACTCGACAAAGAAAGGCTGTGGTCTGCTTAGTGTAATATGAATTTCAAGGAATCGATTTCGGTTCGGTGTGCTGTAGCTGCTAATGGCACTGATTGGTTGTGGTTCTGTAGTTCTCAGTGGTGCAGTTTGCAAAGATAGCCATCATCACAAGGATCAGCTCCACTTATTGAGACTTACTACTTTGGCTCAACTCTGAGTTACTGTTCTTTAGATTTATTACAGTTTTTAGTTTCAACCAAAACAGTGATGAAGCAACAACCATTAGAGACCTGCAAAGGGCGGGCCGGGTCAGGTTGAAAGGAGGTTCAGACCAGGCCTGCCATAGTTTGGCGACTATACTAAAAGTGAAGTTCGATTAGTACTAACAAATTAGTACCAGTGTTTGTGTTTATTTAATTTGTTTGTATTACTGCCAGTTTTATCCTCAGAATACCATTTGAATGCGTTTTTGAAGGCCAATTTTTCACAATTTTCTCACCCTGGTTCGGTTGTGTCCAAACCAGGCCTTTTAAAAACTGAAACAGTTTAATTTCCATTTATTTCCTACTCAGAACACCTTTTATATGCATTTTAAGCGTAACTCTTCAAAATTTTATCCCCTGTTTGGGCACTACGAGCTGCTACACCCCCAAAATTTTTGTTTTGACAATACTGAGGCTATAAATTTCTTGTGTTTTGTAATGTCGAAAAATAGACAATGTCGCTTCTTGACCATGGGTAGTTTATGCTATCCCGTTTGTCACTGCGGCCCCGGCACCCATGGAAGCGGTGTGTTTGTGGGTACGTAATCTGTTGAGGCGATGGGAAGTAGTGGACACAAAGCCCAACCCAGGTCGTCGAAAGTCAGCAATGGCAAGTAGATAAATGGGGACCAAACTTGCAAGAGCACACACCGACAGCAAAAGGGGAGAGTTTCTGATAAGGAAGCTGCCGGACCTTGTGTCTCTCGCAGTTCTATAGCAGTTGGCTACTCCTACTCCGAAAGGACAATAAGTTACAACAACAACAACATTCTGGTCAGAAAACGCGAATTTAGTGGTCAAAACCCTTTGTAGGAGGCTTTCTTTTGATTGTCAATTGTGGTTTCCTGCTATTTTTCGCTAATTTTAGCTTTGGGCCTGGCCCGGCCTAGATTTTGGACCTTCTGGTCTTCCAAGACCCCAGGCCGTGCCCACCAAAAAGTCGGCCCGTTCAGGTCTTTAACAGCCATTCGCTACTGTAAGCATCAGTTTGAGGGTCTTGCTGTTTCTCTTTCAGATCTTTGGTTGCCAACCTTTTTAGCAGTTGTGTAAGATATTGCAATATCGCTGCTAAATGAGTTGTCGTCTCAGGACTGAATAGAAATAGAGGATTTTACTTCTTTCGGGTCATTATATCTGGAAATTCGACTGTTGCTTCTGGTTGCATGCGACTATTCTGAGAGGTTGGATTTTATGAGCTAACGGACTTTACACTCTTTTGGCCTGTTCTATATCTTGTTGCGCATCAGCATAAGACAACATCTCTAGAAACTGATAGGCCTACAAGATAACTCTTATCTACTTAATTCAAAGTGGTGTTCTGGATGACCTGACTGCAAGAGGGGACACTACTACCGAGGAATGGAGTCAGCTTTGGAGTCTTCTGTGCCGTTCGTTCAGCATTGGTTAATATTAACTGTTTTACCTATGTTTTTGATCAAGCAGCATAATGCCAGCCAGCGATGCATTAGCTAACTTGCGTTTCTCGAACAGTCAAACCACAGGGTAATTGGACTGTTGTGTGCAATTATGGTATGGTGCGCTTTTAATGCACACTGCCTCATATCGCTAAGGAAGCTGGGGGGCGCCACGCATGCACACTATTCCTATACTTATAGCAGCCATTTATTATGGAATCAGGAAAATGGTAAAGCAACTGAATTTAATGATATACTTTCACATCTAAATATACCTGCCTCTGCCTACCAACACCACCCACTCATCTGAATCTACCATTGCTGATAGCTGTGCTAGCCAGAAAGCTTATGCTATACACCTACCTGCAAGCTACTCTGAAAACAAGGCATAAGGCTCATCTATTAGTGTGCCCAGTTGACATAAGAAACAGACTGGGGGATATCATCGAACATAAACAAACAGTTGATTCTGTATTTGGCATGACCAGTTCAATTTAGAGCTGCGCCGTCGCCAAGAGGAACTAGAACGTCTGGAACAAATGAAACGCGAGAGAATGGAGTTGTTGCGTAGGCGCGATGAGGAACGAATGCAACAGCAACAACAGCTGCAACAGCAGCAGCAACAACAACAGCAGCAGCAGCAACAGATGATGAATCGCCAGGGAATGGGTTTTGGTGGTCCAATAGAGCCGTTTGGAGGCCGAGTGAGAGTCAGCATTCAAGTAGCGTATGATGAGTTTTGACCTTCCAGGGCATGTTCGACCAGCCAGACCAACGTGGAGTGCCGGCGCCGTTTGGTGATGCTCCTTTTGATAGAGCTGGCGCACGGTCTGGCATAGGTCTGCTGTCAGGAGGCGGTGGACCGCAAGGCTTCAGTCAGCAACCATTGGATGGTGGCATGGTTCCCGTTTCCCGTGAGCAGCCGCGAGGGTTCCGGGATGAGGAATCTTTCTTGCGGGATCAACAACTGGCCATGCAACAGATGCCGGACAACTTTGGCAGACCGTTTAATGATGGTCCCCCAAGAGATGTGAACATTGGCGAACAGAATAGACGCGGAAAGCCTGGTGAACCTTTTCTTTACCTCGCTGCATATTCTTCCGAAGCCTACAATGCTAGTTACACACCTCTGCATGCATGGGCCAGGGGGTAAGGGGTTACCCCCTCACCAGTCAATACCACCCCCTCGGCCGGCTATACCCCCTGCCCGCCCCCCACTCCAGTAGTGAGAAAATTTTCGCTTATTTAGGGCAAAATAGGCCTTTTTGGACTTTATTCCGGGGACCCCCCCCCCGAGATTTCCAGACCCCCCTCCGGATTTTTCCGGCCCATGTATGCCTCTTTGGCTGTTAATTCAAGTTTTCAGACGAAAATCTTGTGCACGGAGTTCAGAAGCTGTTGAAAATGTTCGGCAACCAACCATCAGATGGAGGTCCGCCCCATCGCAAAGAGCAGGAAATTCAACCAGCTGGTATGCATATTTTACTCAGTCAAATAAGACCTTTTCGTACCTAATAAGTGCATGACCTTATTTGGCCAACTATCATCGCATTAACGGCACCAAAGCTGAAATGGATGAATTTATAGTAATACGCATAAAAGGGACCGGGCTCTGCCGCCACCCGGTTCAGTCCAGACCCCTGATTGGGGATCCCCGAGACTATTCTTCTGTTTTCTGCCCCCCCCCTCCGATTTTCTGGCAAGTAATACATACTTCTAGCAAATTATTACAGTTTATCTGATCTTAACGACGTTTATGTATATGGTACCGGCACGGTTTGTGCCCGGGTCCGACTTTTCGTTTTTGCTGTATTATAAAGAATTGTTATGCCTAAGCCTGAACCTAAGCCTACGCATTGAGCATTGTTACGTAGCTATTCTTATATATTTTGCCTGTCTGTATAAAAGATAGTTAATGTTATTGCATAAAGTTGGAACCGGGAACACGCCACCCGTACCTAGGCTAGTAGCACCATATGGTACGCCTACCCATAGCCATACCATACAGTATAAAGCAGAGTGAATGTTGTTATTACATAAAGTTGGAACTGGAAACATGCCGAAATAGTGCCAGTACCATAAACCGCGTTAACTATCTGACCGTTTAAGACACCACCATTGCTTAAATCGCCTTTAAAACAGCACTTTTTAGCCGAAGGGAGAGGAGGTTTGGGGCTCTGGCGCCGCCGGGGGTTCTAAGCCAAAATTTTGGGACGGGTTTGGGCACTAAAAACGCTCAGAAATGGAAAAAATCTCAATTTTTCGGCTAACAATCGTGAAAATCGCCAATTTGAGCTGAAATACAGCTAAAAAGTGCATTTTCACAGGCGATTTTGGCAATATTTGCGTCTGAAATTGCAAAAAGTCGCAAACATTTGCTCAAAAAATTTGCTTGCGAGAAAAATCGGATGGGCATCGTAAGAATCGTCTCGGGCAGGGCCATCCGGGGGGGGGGGGGTCAGACCCGCAGCCAGACCCATCTGTTACATGTAGTATGCTTTTTAGCTGTATTTGAGCTCAAATTAGCGATTTTTAACCAAAAATTGCTATTTTGAGCTTTTTTAGTACCCAACCACTCCTCTAGAGTTTAGGCCGGATGGGGCCAGACCCCTACCCCCTATTGGCCGATAGCCTGCCCTGCTACATGTACGAATAAAATACTTCTAGAACGGAACCAATTTTGGTTGCACAGACTCAGATATTCTTATTTTTTGCGTTTTAGATGCAGGTCCGGGACCGATGATGTCTCAACAACGTGGCGTAATGGCTCCAATGGAACAGGTACCCTTTTTCCTATTCTCTGCGCTGCTGATTGTAGTTAAGCCTCTGGTTTTATTTAAAAAACATGGGAAATCGTGTGGACAACCGGGGTCGGCTCGGGGCTTTGTTTATCCACACCAACCGCGTGAACACTAATTTGCGCGATGTAAAAGATGAACTTTTTACCCAGTCGCGATCAAAATCAGATGACTGTAGAATTGATACCATGATACTACCTAATAGAGTGCGAACAATACCTGAAAAAACCAATACCCCGATACGCAAACTCAAAACCTGAGACCCCAATACCTCATAGCCAATACTTGCGTAGCTGAGCGAAAAAATGCGTTTTAAGGAACAGGTACATTTCAGTGGTGTACAAAAGATTTCTTTCACAGGGATTAAAATTTCAAAGGGCCATTGTCCAACTAGGGCGAGAAATTTTGAAAAATTAGCCTTTAAGAATGCATTTAGAAGCCATAAGCAGAAATTAACAGTTTTAGTCCGTACATGATCTACTGTATTACAGTGTTTCTTATTTTCGATGGATTTTTTGTTCATACTCCACCGGAACTGGGTGTACCAGACCCGCACCCCCTGGGTACAACAGTACTAATACATTGTACATTCTGTATCACTAAAATGACAAATTTCAATTGAATCACATCACAAACGTATATCTTTGGCAAGAACAGAGAAATAGCATTAATTACTAGTGTACTAGTTGCGGATAGTATAAGACATTCTTATCTTAACCTTTAGTTATTAACGCAAAAACGGCTTTCTTACCTACTGTATAGAATCGGTCAATCTTATCGATTTTTTCAGGTCAGATTTCTAGTTCAACAGCGATTTTTTCGATTTTTATAGAAAACTGGAAAACACCCCAATACACCCAATACCCAATACCAGTTCGCACTCTACTACCTAAGTTTCCGTCCCTTTGCTCTGAAATTGTCAAGAAAACGCCATTTTTCTCGATTTTTCAAACTTTCACCGGACATATCTCCGGAACTGTTTGACCTGGAAACATACATGGGCCTGGGGGTATACCTCCCCCCTCGGCCGACCACACCCCTCCTCGGCCGGCCATACCCCCTCGGCCGGCCATACCACTCACCCCCCTCCCGGAGGGAGGAAATTTTCGCTTATTTAAGGCAAAATAGGCGTTTTTTTGGCCTTTTTTGGGGGACCCCCCCCCCCCCCCGAGGTCTCCAACCCCCTACCCCCCTCCGGATTTTTCCGGCCCATGTATGCCTGGAAACGTCATGAAACCATCATTGGTCGGTGAATACTCTATCTCTCTGAACGTTGTAGTTTATGGACGGCACCCAACAGAGGGGTTTGCTTTTTCTGTTCATACTTCGATTACTCTCGAAAGCACCCCAGTACCAGTTAGCACTCTACTTTTTAGTGCTCTACATAATTCCATCCTCAGCTCAAACTCGTACCCTCCTCCATTTTCGGAGATTGGCTATTGAAGTTTATTTGTTTGATTGTCTTTTGCTTATAGGTAACGCCCTGGCAACAAGGAGGTTTCGTGGCTGGAATTAATCCGGAATTAATGGCTGGCGGAGGTCCAGGAGGAGGGGGAGGAGGACGACGTGAGGTCGGCTTCGGCGGGGGCAGACGCGAGGGGGGCGGCAGAGGAGGGTCCGGTTGGAGCTCGGGCAAGCGAGGCACCAGATGGAAGTGAATCCGGACCGTTGTATGCTTAATTGCAGTGGTACTGTATCTCTGGGTTTTATCTAATTGACTCAGTACTTCTGTCTGTAGACGCTGTTGTTCTGCTTCTTATTCTTTACAATATCAGTGTTACATGGTGGTTAGATAAACGTTCTCAAGTGATTCCATTTCTTCGGTCTCTCCACCTCCTCTCTTAGGAATTACCGGCTTTGATTCAGACACCCCTTACTTGTGCAGGGTTCATACGGGTCAGGGAAGTCAGGGAATTTCAGATCTGATCAGGGAAAATTATAGGGATTTTTAAAAATTTTCTCGCCCTGGTTGGGCAGCTGCCAAACCAGGCCTCGTCAAACTCTGAAACTGTTAATTCCGGTTAATTTTACGCCAAGACTACCTTTTAAATGCGTTTTTGAAAGCTATTTCTTCAAAATTTTCTCGCCCTGGTTAGGCAGCGGCCCAACCAGGCCTCGTCAAACTGTGAAACTGTTAATTCCAGTTAATTAGTATACGCCAAGACTACCTTTTAAATGCGTTTTTGAAAGCTATTTCTTCAAAATTTTCTCGCCCTGGTTAGGCAGCGGCCCAACCAGGCCTCGTCAAACTGTGAAACTGTAAATTCTTGTTAACTTTACGCTCGGAATACCTGTTGAAATACGATTAGTTTTGAATGCCAAATTCACCCTTTGCTTTTAGAAAATTATTGGGTGTGCTAGCGTTTATGTAAATATCTGCCGATGCAAAAGAAATCACAAAATTAGGTGCTTGAAAACATTTACTGTTTTGTGAGTTTGCTTGTGGAAAGTCAGGGAATTTTAGCACTCAGGTCAGGGAAAGTCAGGGAATTTGGAAAACCCTGATCTGTATGAACCCTGTTGTGGTGTGGTACCAGGGTTGTATATTTTTCCGAAAAAAACCTCGGCCTGTTTTTTTCCAGTTTTTTTCCGGTTTTTTTCCGGTTTTTTTCCTAAATCGCGGAAAAAAACTCCAGCCCAAGTTCTGAGTGTCCTAGGCTGGTTTTATGATTCCTAACGCTTTCTAGCGCCTTCCTCAGTCTTGTTAGACCAGAAATACACGTGTTACATTGATATAAATCACGAAACAGGCATGAAACAGTGCCTGACAGGTTCCATAAATAACGCTATATGCAAATTTTCTTACAGCAGTTTGCATTTTTGTTTTTTCATGCCAAATTTGGTCTTTTTTGTTGTTTTTCTAACAGTTTTGAGTCAGTATGGCCTATTATACATAGCAAAAGTCCATTTTTTAAACGAAAAATGACGTAAATTAGCTATTTTTAGCTTGAGTTTTTTTCCGCGATTTATGTTTTTTTCCGACCCTTAGGAAAAAAACCGGTTTTTTTCCGAAAAAAAAACAGTTTTTTTCCGGTGTTTTTTTCCCACCTCACATCCCTGTGTGGTACCATAGATTATTTGGTATACTGTTGGAAAGTCCGTGGTTAAAAAACAGTCGAGTCAAGTCGAACATCGAAATTTCAGTTTAAGTCCATCTGAAAACCTGGACGATAGGTTCAAGTCCACTGATTGACGTTATCAAAAACAGTAGAATTTTTGCATTGTTTGCAACTTTTCTTAACCCTATAAGCGTGTGCACTGGCGGTGAAAGACCCAGACCAGACTTTTTTGTGCGGTAGTACTTTTAGTTTCCGAAATTTTCTGTTTGAGAAAGGTATCTAAACATGAAACCATTAAATTTCAGTGCAAGCCAACCGAAAATTTAACGAATTTTGCCTAAAATTGCTCTCAAAACTTGAACCTATTAAAATAAGTCAATTAAACGGGACAGGTTCAAGTCCGGCTCAAATAAAATTGGTTCCGGTTCGGGTTCAAGTCATCTAATTTGAGGTTAACCTATTAATAGATCAAGGACTTGCCAACAGTAAGAAGACTTTGAGGTCCCACAACCACCACAGTAGTCAGCTTTCAAGAAACAGCCAACGTCAATCAAGCTCATCATCAGTGAAAATGCAATCCAGCCACTTGTTTTATACAAAAGTGTAATGTACATATTTATGCTTGTCATCGTATTTTGTACGTACAGTACAGTATACTGTCGCTGTTCTCTTCTACGTAGCTCTTGCCAGCTTCTCACGCATGCCTTCAATTTTTTCCTTTCCGCCGGCTTTCCCTTCTCTTTCTTTCTCTTGTCTGCGTCTGTGGTGTACTGGTAGCAACTCTGCCTGCCATGCACCCAGCGTTAGACACATAGTAGGGGTTCGTCCCCGGTGATTGCCTCGCATGTGGCCCTTTATGGGTTCTTTACTGGTCTGTCCGGTGTTCATGTGCGTTGTAATAATAAACCTTTAACCTTCTCTCTCATGCTTTCTCTGTCTTTCTAAAAACCTGGCCGCCCAGGTGTTTCTTATCTTCGGCCGTCAAGCTCTTGCTAGTGATGTAAAAAATTAATTAAATTGTAATTGAAATTCGGATAATTAGCCCGTTTTAATTTCAATTCAATTAATTTAATTTAATTGAAATTCAAAAGTTGGGACATAATTTAATTGTAATTTAATTGAAATTCGCCTGGAATTTCAATTATATTTTCAATTATTTCGTGTGGTGAATGTAAGGAAATTCGTACCGTAAGTATTAGATTAGAGGCGCTAATGACTTCAAACAAAAACCTATTTAGGGTTTGTCACCTCTTTATGCTGACCTCACTTTGTTTTGTAACATTTTGTGCTCTGCTTTTTATTTTGTAGTTTATAAAAGTCAAGACAGTGGTTTTTGGTGTATGCTGGGTTTACTTACAGCCCCTTTTTGGCGAAGGTACATACACGTACCACCTAGGAGGAAGTGATGTCGCTCAAAAATGCTGAAAACGTTTAGATTATGTACTGATATATAATAATGAAAGCTCTGTAAATTTCCTCAGAATGCCATTCTATGCTTTTATAAGGCAACTTTTAAAAGTTTCTCGCTTGGTTGGGCGGCAGGCTAACCAGGTGTCTCTGAGCTTTTACATGGAAATTTTTCGAAGTCCTGGATCACTGTCACTGTCTTTTAACAGCAAAAATACTGCAATTTTCAAAAAATTGAAAAAGTAATTGAAAAAATTGCATGATTGAAATTTTCCGAGGTTCCATAATTTAATTGAAAATATAATTGTAATTGAAAATAATGGAAAACTATTTCAATTAATTTAATTTAATTTAATTGAAATTCAAAACGGAGCCCATAATTTAATTGTAATTGAATTGAAATTCAAATTCCATAATTTTACATCACTAGCTCTTGCTTCATTCTGGCCTCCATGTAGCGCAATCGCCCGGTTGGGCCGAACAACTAAAAGACGGCCTTACAAAAGTTTTTCAACAAAACCAGAAAATGGGCAATATGAAAAGTGATTAAGCAAAGTTCTTGAAGTTTAAGATGCATTTTGCGAGAAAGTCAGCTTTGAGGGGGCAAGCAGGGCCATCTCACGGATCTGGCTGATATTTATATCTGTTAAAATAGAGCACAGTCGAAGACCAACGGTGCATGCCCGGCCACCAGCAACCCCCTAGAACCGGAGCTACACCCCCTCAAAGTTGGGTCGGCAGCAATTTTCGGGCTCATTTTAATAGCTCTGACACCCTCCATTCAAACGATCACCCTTCATTCGTTTCTTAAGCTAGGATCCCGACTCGCATGTGGTTTTGTAGCTGGCCCAATGGCCTTTCATTTTCTGGTACTCCCGTTTCCAGATCGTAGCTGGTTACCGAGATATTCGCCGAAAACTGCGAAATTTCCACAAAATGCCACTCCGTTTTTTTTTCGAAAAATCTTTATAACTTTTTGTGCAAAGGCCCTGCCAAGCTAATGTTTTAACAAAAGTTAGGCATGAGTTGGCCAAACAAAATGAGCGCCCCAAAGTGTGCGGTTAGGGGGGGGAGGGGGGGTGTTTTGGCCTCTCAAAGGTGTTGGAAAAAAATTTTTTTCTGCAAAGCTTAGCTGTTAGCATACTGTTATATGCAGTTTTGTGTGCTGAGTTCGAAAATGCATTCAGTTTAGCTAGATTCGCTCTGGATCGGGAGAAATTGGCGTCCAAAGTTGAGACCAACCCTTTTTCTTGACTGGCACTACTCGCTGGTATGACCATTAACCGCGGTGCAATGCAGTTTTTCTTACGTAGTTTTTGCTGCTGATTCCGAAAATAACTTTATTTTTGCTCTACGTTGCCTACTTTTGAAGATATCGGCATTTTTATGATTTGGGAACAAAACGGCTGCACTTGCTATAACATGCTCGTTTGAAAGGTGACTCAATTCAGTCGCATCTAGGGTACAGAGCCATAAAAATTTATATCACCTAATGCAGTTTTTCCCGCTGATTACGAAAATGACATCTGTTTTTCAATCTGACTGCTCCTGAGCTACTTATGCAACTTTTATGCCCTGGTACTCAGACAATAAGTTATCTGTCAAATCTGGACATAATATGGTATCTGTCTGGTGCAGTTTTCTCCGCTGATTCAGAATATCATCATATTTTTGCGCTACGACCACTCTTTCGCAAGTTATGGACCTCGAAAGTTTCATTAAGAAACATGCCGTGAGAAGCTGTAATCCTAAAATAAATGTTCAGCATTCGTGCATTTCTGAAATGAACCTTTTGTCAGTCAATAGTGCACCCGACCTATTTTGACCCGCTGAGTTAAAAAATGGCGTTTGTTTTAATCTATAGTTACTCGTTTTGGAGATATATGAATATTAATGCAAATTTTGTTTGATCAGTAATATCTCAAAATTGAACAGCAGTAGAGAAAAACAAACGCCATTTTTGAACTCAGCGGGTCAAAATAGGTCGGGTACACTATTGACTGACAAAAGGTTCATTTCAGAAATGCATGAATGCTGAACATTTATTTTAGGATTATGGCTTCTCACGGCATGTTTCATAGTGAAACTTTGGAGGTCCATAACTTGCGACAGAGTGGCCGTAGCGCAAAAATATGATAATATTCTGAATCAGCGGAGAAAACTGCACCAGATAGATACCATATTATTTCCAGATTTGACAGATAACTTATTGTCTGAGTACCAGGGCATAAAAGTTGCATAAGTAGCTCAGGAGCAGTCAGATTGAAAAACAGATGTCATTTTCGTAATCAGCGGGAAAAACTGCATTAGGTGATATAAATTTTTATGGCTCTGTACCCTATATGCGA
This sequence comes from Sabatieria punctata, assembly GCA_030248155.1. Classification (NCBI taxonomy): domain Eukaryota; kingdom Metazoa; phylum Nematoda; class Chromadorea; order Araeolaimida; family Comesomatidae; genus Sabatieria; species Sabatieria punctata. Next base: position 73,022 of record JASANB010006949.1, read on the forward strand.
CTGAATTGAGTCACCTTTCAAACGAGCATGTTATAGCAAGTGCAGCCGTTTTGTTCCCAAATCATAAAAATGCCGATATCTTCAAAAGTAGGCAACGTAGAGCAAAAATAAAGTTATTTTCGGAATCAGCAGCAAAAACTACGTAAGAAAAACTCATTGCACCGCGGTTAATGGTCATACCAGCGAGTAGTGCCAGTCAAGAAAAAGGGTTGGTCTCAACTTTGGACGCCAATTTCTCCCGATCCAGAGCGAATCTAGCTAAACTGAATGCATTTTCGAACTCAGCACACAAAACTGCATATAACAGTATGCTAACATCTAAGCTTTGCAGAAAAAAATTTTTTTCGAACACCTTTGAGAGGCCAAAACACCCCCCCTCCCCCCCCCTAACCGCACACTTTGGGGCGCTCATTTTGTTTGGCCAACTCATGCCTAACTTTTGTTAAAACATTAGCTTGGCAGGGCCTTTGCACAAAAAGTTATAAAGATTGTTCGAAAAAAAACGGAGCGGCATTTTGTGGAAATTTCGCAGTTTTCGGCGAATATCTCGGAAACCAGCTGCGATCTGGAAAAGGCAGTACCAGAAAATGAAAGGCCATTGGACCAGCTACAAAACCATATGCGAGTCGAGATCCTAGCTTAAGAAACGAATGAAGGGTGATCGTTTGAATGGAGGGTGTCAGAGCTATTAAAATGAGCCCGAAAATTGCTGCCGACCCAACTTTGAGGGTGTGTAGCTCCGGTTCTAGGGGGTTGCTGGTGGCCGGGCATGCACCGTTGGTCTTCGGCTGTGCTCTATTTTAATAGATATAAATATCAGCCAGATCCGTGAGATGGCCCTGCTTGCCCCCTCTCTTCGGCACCAAAGCTGACTTTCTCGCAAAATGCATCTTAAGTTAAAGAAGCCAAACTTCTAAAGGAGATCGACGCATGATGCGCTAAACAGTCAAATGGATTTTTGTGCATGTTCCAAATCCTCCAATTCTAGTTCCACCCACCGATTTGGTCTACCTGCTGGCTGTTGTCTCTCCTGCCCACCAATGCACAGCACAGACTTACAACTGAGCCAGAAGTAGGGTCTGATGCGCTTTCCGAACAGAAGCAGTAGTACCGGGTTGGAAATGCAAAAGACGGAGTCAGAAAACATGATCAGATGCATTAGCAGTTGGTTATCAAAGTTGTAGACCATGAAAAACAGCCAGTAGAGCACGCTGGTCAGTGCCATGGAACAACTGAGCAACAAGCCTGCCACAGCTAGACTGAAATTGATTCTGTGCTTCTGCCTCTGTTCGTCAGTGCTAGACAGCGGTGATTTATAGGTGCAGTTGGTGACAAGCATCACCGGGTACAAGATAGCAAGCAAGAAAACTATGAAGGTGGGAAAGATTAGGTGCACCACAAAGCCAGGCACACAGACGTTGTCAATGTCGCGATGAGCCACCTTTCCTGCATCGTCAGGGTCAGGAAAGTAGGTCATGTAGCAGCCATTCAAAACAGGGGCCAGTAGGAGAATTCCTGGCACCGCTAGGAGGCCTACGGTGCACGATAGGATCTTGCGTCGGCTCCAAATCTGTAATAGCTTTTTTTGACCACTTGACAAAACCATCACAAAAGTGGCTCAATCCACTCGATTTCTTTTTTGTGCAAAATTTTTCGATTTTCTTAGATCCGTTTGTTTCTAGCTAATATACTTGACATAGTCTTGGGCTTTTTCAACACGAAAACATGAGATGCTCGAAAACAGTCAGCAATTGTGGGACACTACCCCTATTAGCGGAAACCTATCATGTTTACTTAAGACTAAGATTGAATCTAAAGGTAAGTCTAACTTCATCCTAAGATTCATTCATCCCGAATCTACCTAGAAGCCTAAAACCTGATCACAGTGCTGAATAGAAGCCCTCGGTTCCAAATAAGTGAGGGATAGTGTCACTGTAGGATCTAAATCGGATAATCAGCACGTCATGCATAAGTGAAATGCACGTCGCTTCCCTTGCAATTCGGCAGCGAATGCTAGCTACGTAGCTTAGCTTAGCTTGAGCTTGTGAGAGTATCAAACCACAAGGAAATATCCATACTTTATTTTTCCTATCGTGCTCGGTTTTCTCTGGTGAAGGGGATATCACGTTTGGTACCCTATCTATGCAGTACAAAACACACAAAGGCCATTCCGAAAAAATCTAAATCGCGATGTGGAGCGGCGAGCCATCGGACTACCAGAAGTGTAAAAATGCGTACACAACTTACAATGTCATGCTGCAGGGGCCAGACAAGTGAAGTAAAGCGGTTAACAGAAATGAGCAAAACAGCGATAGTTTGGGCGCAGCGGAAGTAAATGAAAGCGTATAAGAGAGCTGTAGCCACTGTACTACCGAGAGACAGATAGATCTGATTAAGGACTTGAATTCCCAGAAATGCAGGGTACATGAGCACATAGTAGTTGAATGTGTAGAGCAAGTCGAAAATTCCGCATACAAAGACGAAAAAGTAGAATGCACTGGCGAATGTAGCCTCAGCACGGTATTTGTAGATGGTGTATAGGAAAAGCAGGTAAACGGGACACGCTAAAAACAGGTTCAGCACATACAGACTTGCAGTGAATAGGACTAACATTTTGCCCGCGTTTGATTCAACTGTCCGTCAGCAGTATTCAGATTCAGTAGTTATTTGCCAGAAAAGGTTGACTATTAAAGCACCTGGCCTAATTAGTGCATGCAAGCATCAATTCTGTATTGATTAGGGTGCACACTTGCTCACACACAACCAGGGTTGGGTCATTAACACAGGCCTTGTAAATAAGTCCTTAGTGTAAAAAATTCCATTAAATCTGATACTAATTGGAGAACTTTTCGGTAATTTTTTAGAGCTATTGAAGTCTTTATGTGCGGAAAAACTCGAAATTTTAGCAAGGAAACTGTACTGTAGCTTAATTCACGCTGCAAATTCATTTCAATGTAATACAGTATGTACTATGATCAGTCGTTTGAAGAAAACGTTGTATAAATTTTAGTGTGATAAATTGAATAGACTAAAAAACACTGAAATTTTGTTTAATTTCTATCAATCATTAGGACAGTTGGATTGCGGTCTAGTGGTGTTTTAGGATTTTTAGTTTTTATGCCTTTTAGGACTTTAAACCTGTTTTGTAAGTAAAAACATCATCTGAGGGAGGTGTAAAGTGAAAAGTGAAGCTAGAAAACCATTCATTTTTAACAGGATTTTATGTTGATAATACTGTTATTAACGTTATTAACAGTGTTATTAATTAATTGCGTGAATTTTTAACTGTAAATTATGCAACCCTGCTCACAACACAATGCAATTCCTTTTATTTCAATGGTTTCGCGCAATCTGGTTCCGCTGTAAAACTAACTCCAATACTGCGTAGGGCATAATGGCAAGAGAGAAGAATAGCAGGGAAAAGTAGAGTTTGTATTCCAGACAGCTGATAGGACAGATTCCGAATCCAAGCGCTTCCCCAGCGAAAAAGGCCATAAAGTAGCCAGCGAACGGTGCCTCCCAATGTTCTGGAAAGGTTTGGAATAGTAAGGCTGAAAGTAAAACTAGCACTTCGATTGCGATTTGATGGAGCTTGGCAACCTACATTGGCACAAGACACGACAAATAGTGTCGCCCATAGTCCATGATAATGCTATCACATATAACATAGGGATGTCATCACTGACCGGCTTCCACATCCACATTATCACGATTGCACTATAATAATAAAATAGTGTTAGATTCAACACACCACTCTACCGCGCGAGTTAGTTTCAACACGCCGCTCTACTGCGTGACTTGGATTCAACACGCCGCTCTACAGCGCAAATTAGATTAAACACGCTGCTCTACCGCGTGGGTTAGATTGAGCGGCGTGCTGGAGTGCCAGTGTCACCCCGACCCCGGTGGCAGAAATATAAATCGGCCTTCAGACCTACCCAAGTTGAACGGCTGCGCCACCGACCATAATTATGACGCGATCCAGCTGGCGCACGGCTGAGCTGAGAAAGCTATGAAAAAAGGCCGAACATGCACCGGCGGCGAAGAGCACATAGCCGACGGTCGATTTTGGAGTGGTGCAGGCCACAAACGCCTGAAAGAAGCCTTCATCTCCTTCAACCTGCCAGTTGCCCGCTCACCTTCATGATATCACAGCAGAGAAATGCCTCTGAGTAGCCGTGAAAAATAATCAGTGGAATGGTAAACAGCAGTCTCCGGTCCTAAAATGCATGATTTCATGTCCATACCACTCCCAACATTCAGTATAGGACACTACCACTGAGGCGGTAAGAGACCCTCCATAAACTACGACGTTCAAAGTTCAAAATTTTGTACCCCCACCCCCTGCCGACGTTTTCAGCACAACCCGGCTTAAAAACTACGACGTTTTTAGCAGATACCCCCGCCTGACTAAACTTGGTACTGTGTCCGACAGCGAAAAATGTACAGTAATATTTATATAGTACTGTACAAGCTATGAAAAAGGAACCTTTTGACCGTCAACTACCATTTAGGCAGTTGGAAAGTTGAACTGGTTTGAGTTTTCCTTGTAATATATAGCTACGAACGAAATATTCTTAGGCCATAAAAACGTCGAAGTTTTTGATACCAACCTCTCACCCCCTGCGACGTTTTCCGACGTTCAAGCAACCACCCCCACCCCCCTCTCTGAACGTCGAAGTTTATGGACGGCCCCTAAAGACTCACTGTATCTGTAAGTACTTGTTTGCATATGTATACTATATGTGACAGGTCGGGAAGCTAAAATTAGTAGAGTCCTAGCATATACGTATGTACAGTAATAGGAGGTTAGGGGGTTACCCTTCGAGGATAATATTGGGACCCGATCCTGTCCCTGGCGCAAGATACAAGTATTGTTGGCAGCTCCGTGTACTCACTGGCTCAGAAATCACTTAGCTTAAAATACGCTAAGAACAGAAGCCAACTTTGATAACAGAATTCGGTGTTTCCGCTGCTGATAGTTGGGACAAATCGATGGTTTCCCTTGGCCCTTTTCATTCATTCTTTGCTTTTTTAGCTCTATGTAAAGCGGAACCTGATAGCTTGCTTATTTAAAATACCGAATGTTACTTAATACGTTCAAAAACGCATTTCCAGGTGGTTTGGAGATTTTTGAAATGATAGACCCTCAGTCTGGGCAAAGCACCCTGGACCCCTCCAAACGAAAAGCCGCTCCCACACCCCCAGAAACCGACCCAGACCTGTCACATGTATGGTGGGGTTTAGGGGTTGTTGTAACTTTTGGTCCTTTCGGACTAAGAGTGCCAACTGCTATAGGGCAGAAAGAGACACAAGATCCGGCAGCATCCTTAACAACAACCCTCCCCGATCCGATCCGATGTGTGGGGGGGACCTTACGGCCCTACGCTCAGACCTCTGCGGTCCATTGCGCAACCCCCGTATTCGTCATCTCGGACGTTTGCCCTTCTTTCACTGCCAAGCCACTCTAGCCATGCTGTTGGGCGCCAGGCACTAAGAGAGCGCCTAGCGCATTGACGTCAAAGTGCTGACAGCGTCCACTGCCGCCCGGCCGTTGGCCCCACCGGTATTGGCCTTGTTGTGTCGTCTCAGCCAGCACTTGACGTCATTGATCTTTCTCCAAATTGGCATGCTGTAGGAGCGGCTTCGGTGCAATGGCAGATCCAGTTGGTTCCCATTTTATCTACTCGCTGTAACCAGCTTTCGGTGGCCTGGGTGGAGCGTTGTGCCGACGACCAACTCTTTGCAGCAAGAAACTTGCCACGCCGAGAGGATGAACCACTACAACCACTAGGGATGCAGCGGCCGCCGTGACTCAGAGGCAGCGAGCTACCCACTGAGCCACTGACGCGGCAAACAACCCTCCCCTTTTGCTGTGCAAGACGGCGCCGGTTTGGTCCCCATATACCTACGTACTTGCCATTGCTGACTTTCGACGGCCTGGGTTGGGCTATGTGTCGACTACTACCCATCGCCTCGACAGGTTTCGAACCCACAAACACACCGCTTCCACGGGTGCCGGGGCCGCCCTAGTTAGTATATGTATGCTTCTTTCAACAAGCCTAGTTTAGCCGGTTGGGGATAAATGACCAACTAAGTGCTTTAAACTTATTCCACTACAACTGCATGCAAAATGCTGATACCTGCGCAACCTTGGCCAAGTCAACAACAGCCCTGGCCAGCGATGTTGACTTCTGACTTTCAGTGCACAGCTGTACAGTCATTCTGCCGAGAAGGATGAGCGCCATCGCGATGCCGCAGACAGTCAAGCCGGAACTGAGCGCCAGTGAGTAGAGCGGAACGATGTGCGACATCTCAGCTGTGACTGCAAAACGCGAGAAAATGGCAGTGAAGTTGTAGGCTCTGGCCGATTGCAGCTTCGGTAAGAGTTTCAGCGAATCTGGGTTGCAGAAACGTCGTCCACATTGCTGCAGCGGGTAGACATTCCAGGGGATGTTGGTCTTGTTCTTGGCATACTCCATGGCGCTAAAGGCTCCTGAAAAACTGCAACCGCTTGAAACTTGCTTCGATATCGGTTTCCGGCAAAATAAATTCTTAATGGCTGAGGTCAGTTCGTCTCAGATGATCAACCTGATCCGATCCGATCCGATCTGGCGGGGGGCCGTACGATGTACAGCCCTACGATCAGACCTGCACGGTCCATTTCGTTACCCCTTATATCGTCATCTCGGACGTTTGCCCTTCTTTCACTGCCAAGCCACTCAAGCCATGCTGTTGGGCGCCAGGCACTAAAGCGCTGTTTATACTCCTACTGAAGACACACTACTGCAGTAGTTTTTCGCCAGTCTCTGCCTCTTTTTTACAGGCTGGCGAATATACGCCAACCTTAACCTGAATCACATACACTACTGCAGTAGCAGAGCAGAATAGAAAACAGCCGCGCCGGCTCCCGGTGTAAAACTAAAGCCAATGAAAAAAAGAAGAAAAAAAGAAATAATTCTATTTTTCACACGGGAGCTATGCGAGGAAATGATGGATTTAGCTTAGAAAGGCACTAGGATGGCAGCAGAAAACATTTTTAGCGTCATGTTCACACCCAGAACCTGTCAACAACCATTCATCACCAGAAACGTATGCAGGCTCGACCGTTTTGGTAGTGATCGACGAAGATATGGACGTAATCACCCGGACAGAAGCTTTTGCAACATCTGACAACACCTATCTGTCTTATTTTATAAAAAAACTTGGAGTGGAACTCAAGTTTTGCCTAAAAATAACCGACCGACTGTCGTCGGGAGTGAAATGTTGCTGTATTCTGTTGAAAAATGTCTGCTGATCGGACTAAAAACAAAAAAATGTTCTGCCGGTGCCCAGAAACCCACTTCATACCTCAAATGCTTTTGAAAGTGCAAAAAACCGCACCTAAATGCGCCTCTCCGACGACCTACTGCAGTAGGAAATAGAAAATTTTCTATTCACTACTGCAGTAGTTTTTCCTACTGCAGTAGCTACTGCAGTAGCGCGGCGGCGCGGGCGCGGGTGTTTATACTCCTACCGAAGACTACTGAAGGAGTCGGCCAACCTACTGCAGTAGCTCCTACTGCAGTAGCTACTGCAGTAGGAGTATAAACAGCGCTTAAGAGAGTGCCTTGCGTGGTGACGTCATGGTGCTGACAGCTCCCAACGGCCGCCCGGCGTAACGAAACCGGTATTGGCCTTATTGCTGGTTTCTCAGACGGCTCCTGACGTCGTTGATCTTCCCTCCAACGCGGCATGCTTTTTTGGAGCGGCTTTCGGTGCAACAGCAGATCCAGTTGGTTCCCAATTTACCTACTCACTGTAACTATTTTCGGTGGCCTGGGTGGAGCGTTGTGCCGACGACCAACTCTTTGCAGCAAGAAACTTGCCGCGCCGAGAGGATGAACCACTACAACCGCTAGGGATGCAGGGGCCGCCGTGACTCAGAGGCAGCGAGCTACCCACTGAGCCAATGACGCGGCGATCAACCTGATATACAGATAGATTAGATTGGATTGTCCAGACCGGCCCATAGCGCTAGGCCATACTGCTGGGGCCCATCACGCACACCCATATCCTGCCTTGCCTTCGCTACTAGCCAGCGCACATACTCGGTATCAGTCTGAGCGGGTCTCAAAAAATGGTAGCTGTCCCCGTTCCCGCTTGTCCCAACACATGTGTGGTTGCTCTTGTAGCTTTAGGTGCTTAGGCAGCTCCAGTCGGTTATTATCTATCTACTCGCTGTCACCAGCTTTCGGCGACCTGGGTTGGGCTTTGTGCCGATGATCAACTCTTTGCGACAAGAAACTTTCCCGCCGAATGGATGAACGCACGACCACGCAGACAGTGGCTTTGTCGCCTAAACCACTACACCAACTGTGCCGGCCCCTGATATAGGGAAAGAAAGGTGAAAGAGTTAGGCATGTGCAAGAGCGCAGCCGGAAATCGAACCCAGCACCTTTAGGTTTCCGGTCCAACGCACTATGCCACTATGCCACACGCCGATGCCAGACAAACACCTTAACTAGACTTGTTAAGCCTAAGCTTTACCCAAGGACCAAGTCTAAGTCATACCCGCAGTCTGCAGATGTCCTACGAAGAAGCCAACGGAAGAGAGGGTGTTGAGAATGGTGAACATCCTCAGAACCATGCCGTTGGCGGGTTTGTGAGAGAAGTAGTTGTACTGGGCAGCCATGTTTATCAAGTAAGCTGTGGCGGCACTCCACAGCGGTCCCTGGGCCAGCCCTATTACCACAGCAGCTGGCAATACTGTGTAATAGTGCGTGTAGGCACAGGCAACGATCAGCAGTCCGAAGGGTAGCCAGCAAAGCGCTATCACGTACTTGTACCGGTACTTCTTGGCTACCGTTGGTCCGTAGAAACAGGAAACAGCTGCACAAATGTACATGATCAGCAGCACTAAGCAGCCCAAGATCTGGAAGCACTTGTGTAATGCAAATTTTGAACCTCAACATCAACAGCCCACCCACCACCTACGATACGATTTGATGAGCAACCGGGGACTTACGACAGTTCCATATATGGTACCGGCATCAAGTGGTATCACTTGAGGCCTCGATCGAAGTGGAGACTTGCAAGAGGTCCGGGCTGGGGAGGGGATAGGGTAAGCGGTGTTCCTGCCAGGTCGCGGTCCATGTGGGTGGATTCGCCCAGGAATGGGGCTAAACTTTTAAAAGGCTGGAAAACGCCAGGAAATGCGCTTTTAGAACGTTTTGTTCGATTAGAAGGAGCCAAACAGCGTTGAAGGGCTAAAACAAGCAGGAAATAACAGAAAGGCACTGATTTGTCTTAAATATCAGCAGTGGAAACGCCAAATTCGGTTTACAAAGGTCTTTTGCAGTCAGCAGCTTAGCGCGTTTATGGTAATAGGTAATAGGCACCATATATGGTACATCTACCCATGACCATTGGCTCTGGTACCATCATATATGGTGTCAGTACCATAAACGGCGTTAAGTGTCTGACTGTTCTAAGCTGTAAATTAATAATTTCTGAGATATTTTGTTATTACTGGAGCTACCACTAGTACTTGTATCTTGGGTCGAGAGGTCCCAAAACTGTCTCGGAGTGAGGAGGGGGTTTGGCCTTTCTAGGGGCAGGGGATAAGCCCAATTAAGACAGTTTCACCTGGAGATCTTCAGCCAAAGCCAGATAGGTTCTGAGCGGCGTGAATCCGATTCCATAGGCGCAGAGGAAGCATGCCGATAGCACCACCACATTCTTGACCACACTGATCTTGGGCGCGATAGCCCGCCACTGTCCTTGCGCGCGCGTGCGCGGGTAAGCCATAATAATCTTGCGGAACGGCGCTCTGCCATTGACGGCGGTCAGGTTGTTGTTTTGCTGGAGCGACGGCGCAGGCAGCATCCTGTCTCGGGGGAGACCGCCTCACCTCTCTCTGTTAATCACGCTAACACTTAGCTTCTGCGATGGCCGACTTTCGATCTCAGCCTAATTATCGGCCGGCCGCCTCCAAATAAGCTCATCTGTGCAGAGTCAGTAGCAGTGCATTGATTGGCGCCTGCCGGATCGGCCGCGTCAATAAGTTGTGAGTTGCCGCCAAAGCAAGCTTCCAGAGGCGTTCGGCTGACTGGCTGACTGGCTGGCTGGCCACGGCCAATTAGCTTTCTGGAGCACAATGCCACTGTTTGCGCGGAGATTGCATTTGGACGCTGATTGCGTGCTCAATGCTGCTAATTGAATGTCCAGTTGAATGGGGACTTGGCACCTACTGTCTACCTACCTACGCCTTTCCTCTAGTCAATGCAAATCACGCTCACTGATTCTGTAGGCATTGCCCGTCTTCTCAAACTAACTTTCTTTCATGCTGGGTGGGTGGATCCCATAAGCTGAAACCAGAGCAAAAGAACGCATACTGCAAATCTGTAGCTGTATTACAGTCTGGTACTGGCACCGTATACAGTGGCTCAACGTGGGGGTACCTTATATGTTACCAGGTACCGGTGCCATAGATGGTGCCAGTACTATAAATCGAGTTAAAGTGCCTGACTGTATTAGGCAACCAAGCCAAGTCACGGGGACAAAGTTGGCCGTCCGGCCAAGTCAGGGGACAAAGTTGGCCGTCCGGTCAAGTCAGGGGACAAAGTTGGCCGTCCGGCCAAGTCAGGGGACAAAGTTGGCCGTCCGGTCAAGTCAGGGGACAAAGTTGGCCGTCCGGCCAAGTCAGGGGACAAAGTTGGCCGTCCGGTCAAGTCAGGGGACAAAGTTGGTCGTCCGGCCAAGTCAGGGGACAAAGTTGGCCGTCCGGTCAAGTCAAGGGGACAAAGTTGGCCGTCTGTCCAAGTCAGCGGGACAAAGTCGGCCGTCTGTGCAAGTCAGGGGGACAAAGTTGGCCATCCGGCCAAGTCAGGGGACAAAGTTGGCCATTCGGCCAAGTCAAGGGGACAAAGTTGGCCGTCTGTCCAAGTCAGGGGGACAAAGTTGGCCGTCTGTGCAAGTCAGGGGGACAAAGTTGGCCATCCGGCCAAGTCAGGGGACAAAGTTGGCCATTCGGCCAAGTCAAGGGGACAAAGTTTGCCATCCGTCCAAGTCAGGGCAGGGGGACAAAGTTGGCCGTCCGGCCAAGTCAGGGGGACAAAGTTGGCCGTCCGGCCAAGTCAGGGGACAAAGTTGGCCGTCTGTCCAAGTCAGGGGGACAAAGTTGGCCGTCCGGCCAAGTCAGGGGACAAAGTTGGCCGTCCGGCCAAGTCAAGGGGACAAAGTTTGCCATCCGTCCAAGTCAGGGGGACAAAGTTGGCCGTCTGTCCAAGTCAGGGGGACAAAGTTGGCCGTCTGTCCAAGTCAGGGGGACAAAGTTAGCCGTCCTGCCAAGTCAGGGGGACAAAGTTGGCCGTCCGGCCAAGTCAGGGGGACAAAGTTGGCTGTCCGGCCAAGTCAGGGGGACAAAGTTGGCCGTCCGGCCAAGTCAGCGGCCAAGCAAACAAAGTTGTCCGCGTGAAGATCGAAGTTGTCCGCACTTGGCCGGGCTTGGCCGGTTTTTACCTGCGAAATTTCGGCCAAGGAGGGTGAATGATCACATTTGATCATGATGATACTGAAGGTGATAGGGGCTGACTCCCGTTGCATGTGTGCTAGAGAGTGTACATTTACAGTTCATGTCAGTCAACGTGTTTCCAAAGTGCACCACACTGGTTAACGTTTTAATTGTACTAGATTACGTGAACGGACATCACTGATAAACAGGTTCAGCAATATGTACTAGCCTAAATTGTGCAAAATCTGTGTTTTAGTCATGCACAACACAGCGGAATTCCGAGTTTGCTTGAGATGGCATACTCGAATTTGAGCTAAAACAAATTAGCTCTCAAGGGTGGATCTTGAGAACAACTAGACTTACCTAATTTGGAGCAGAGTGGGCAAGCCGAGATGAGCGATCCTAACGAAATAGAAACTGTACAGCTTTCACTGTTAGCTGTGTCCGTTCCGCTCTACATACATTTTCTTCTAACGATCGTTCGATTTCGCCACAAACATCCGTTCAACGGCTCCTTTTTTGTACTTTGTCTCAGTCTAGGAATTTGCGACTTGCTCGCACTCTTTAACAGCTGGATAGCTATGACCTTCCCCAGGTAAGGAGGCTCTCTACAAGTCTCCCATTTTGCTTCATTTTTCCATTCTTACACCGATTGTTCAGATTTGGATGGCTGGGGATGGATTGGATAGCTAAGCGCTTTCCACAATTTTCGGGCACAGCCATGATTCTGTTGGCCTGGTATCTTCTGCTCGGTCAGCACGTTGCTGTGGCGTGCATGGCAGCCAATAGGTTCACCTCCATGGCCTATCACCACCTTTACGAACAGGTAATTAGCATGAGGGCCGGAAAAATCAGTAGCGGCAGTCAAAATCCGAAGCCGGCCTACCGATTGGGAGGGGGTTGCGGCCAATTTTTGGGTGGGTAGATGGGTTCAGGAAGAGACGTCTCTTTCAGGTGGGTTGGTGGTGGTCTGTGGGGTACGTCGAGCTCAACTTTGGGTGGGCAAACCCCACAACCCTAGGCTAGTAAGTAACGCCAGAAGGTGTGTGCAGTAAAGCGCTTCATAAAAATTACGCAATCGCACGAGGGCGGAGGGGGTTCGTCAAATGATTACTACAGTGTATGTATTACGGTGGGGGAGGGGGTTTGCGTGCGTAATAAGTGCAGAAATCACTGAAGTGGGTATTATTTTAATTGTTTTTAAGTACAGTACATGTACATGTAGTCTCGATTTGAAGCCATTAGGCTTACATTTTCTCAATTTCACTTGATCGGTTAGATTAGAGGGCAGCTACAGTTTAAGTCAGGGCTTTCCAATTTTCAAATGCTAAATTACACCAGTGACCTTTTTATTATTAAGAGTTCATAAAGGTGTAGCACTTTATCTTTTATGATTATCAATCATCACTCAAGTGAATATGGCAGTAGTCCTAAAATCCATGATAAAACACTTTCTTTTCATCTGTAACAAAAAGCCACTCTAAAGTAGCTTCTATGTAAAACGAACACTATACCCTACGTACATGCAGTTGTAGGTCATAGATAAAGAAAGTTATCAACATGTTACTGTATGCAGATGTTATTTTATTAAAAACGCGATTTATATGGAATTGAACGCAAAAATTTCAGCTCCAACTCTCAAAACAAAATTGAAATTTCGGGCGGGGTTACCAAATAATTAAGTAATTAGGGGAAGGGGTCAGAAAATTATCACGCGCAATTATCGGGGGGAGGGGGTCCGAAAATGGGAAAAATATCATTACGTAATTGTTGTAAACGCCCATAAAGCACATTTTAGCTGTGGTCGGGCAAACGGTTAGCAGCAGTGGTAGCTGCTCAATGGTTGGTTCCCCTGGTAGTCACGATCCCTCAGTCGACCCTGGAGTTCACCTTTTACATCGACAATGTTACTGGAGAGCCTGTGGTCCCTATTTGGTTGTGTCAAAGCTGCATGGTACATAGCCTTCTAAATTTATTTCCGATAAAGTACCAACTGGTATTAGGTTGTGGTTTGGTGTTTTGCAGGCATTCGATTGCTAATACTGGTTTTTCTTACTTATCGGTACTTTGTGCCATTATTAGCTTTAGGCAGTTATTCTTTGCGTCGATCTACTAAAAGTTAGCAGAAGTTATGCGATAATTTCTTTTAGTAGACAGTTTATAAGTAGCGCACACAGTATTGAAAAAAAACTTGCTTTTTGCCATTTCAATCATACGTACAAGGGGTTACCGTCAGGTGCGGTGGTCAAGGGGGGTTTCGTCTAGAGGGGTACAAACTTTCAAAAAGCTCCAAAATGCATCAAAATGCGTTTTTAGCACGTTTTTCTAACTAAGAAGGCTAGAAATCGCTATTTTAAGCTGCCAAATAGCGTTTTAGAGCTAAAAACAAGCAAAAAGCGATAAAAAGGGCTTCAATTGTGTTCCGACGACATCAAAATTCGTCGATATTCGATATCGATATCGCTATTTATAGTTATGAAAGAAAATCTGAAAATTTGAAAGAACAAACTGCTCTCACTGGTTATCTTATCAGTCAAGCACTGATGCAGTCAGCGATCTGATGTCAATTAAGTAGAGAATCGCAGAAAAGCAGTGGCCCTTCTGAAGCCCTTCAATGAAAAGGTTGACCCCTCAGGCCAATGCTCAACCCTCATTAGGCATAAACGAGCTCAGACAGAATAGCGTATTTTAACTTATTTTAATGACAAATAAGTAAAAATACCTTGACTTTAGTACATAATCGGACTTTTTTGTTTACCATCCTTAACCACTCATCAGCCGTCGGTACCCCCTCAGGATTTGAAAATTTACCACCCCCTCAGCCGAAATGCTAGCCCATGTCTGCTTCTGCCCTCCTGCTTAAAGTGTGTACAGTACACTGTAGAGTGAGCAGCTCTTCAGTGTTGCTGCAGACATTTAAAAGATCCGAAGTGTTGCTGTCTGAAAGCAAGAAATGCCGAGAAATTCATGTTTCTGAGAGCTATCATGCTACTGTTAGGTTTTGACTATACCATCGATTTCTGAGTTGTGCAGGAAAAAACTGTTTTTTACTGTTCCAGAGAAATAAACTTGACGTCCGTTTTGTTTTTTCCTACTTTTCTGCACAAAAAATATCGAAAATATCGATGCAAAATATCGCGATATCGATATCGATATCGATATTGTAAAAAAGGGTCGATATATCGACTTTTCGATATCGATATCGATTAGTGATGTAAAAAATTAATTTAATTGTAATTGAAATTCGCATAATTGGGCCTTTTTTATTTTCAATTCAATTAATTTAATTTAATTGAAATTCAACCGACACGCCATAATTTAATTGTAATTTAATTGAAATTCGCCTGGAATTTCAATTATATTTTCAATTATTTCTTGTAGTGATTGTCAGGAAGTATGCCAGCCATAAACGATTTCCAAACATAAAAGGAGCGTTTTCTCATCAAATTCTGCTTTTTCTTTTTTCTCTTAACATCTTATTTGTCCTTCTCTTTGTATGACTGAGTGAGTGAGTGAAGAGCGCATTGATTGGTTTGAGTCTGATAGCTCCCATGCTAGCACTCCTCTTTCCGATCGACCAGAGTCTAGAGAATTTCCTGCCCCTCCTCATCGAAAACTGAATCTGGCGGCCGTGAAAGAAGATCGGAGCACCCCTCGATCAGGTTCTTCGATGTCCAGAATGACCCAGGCAAACCTGAGTAAAAAATTGGAGTTTGTCAGATTGACTAGTTTTTCGGCAAGCCCTTGTCGCGTGAGTCTGCTGCATACAAAGAGAAGAGATAACTCGCAAGTTAGCTCAGTTCATCGTGACGTCTACTACCCCATACAACATTGTGAAGAATCCGTTTTTCGAAAGTTGTGTGAGTGAGTTAAGTCCGAAGTACCCAATGCCTTCCCAACTTCATCATGAAGGAAGTCGGAGAGATGGTAGCAGAAATGCAAGAAAAAATTCGACTTGTCCTGCAGGACGGCCAAAAAACTGCTGTCACCCTTGACATTTGGACTCGGCCAAACATGACTGCTAGTGTACGTACTTGCTGTCACAGCTCACTGGTTCACAAAATCTAATTACCAACGTCAGAAAGCTTTGCTAGCCAACTTTTTACGAAAATGGGCAATTTTTAGCCAATTTCCCGGAAACCGCACAAATCCAACCACTTTTCTTTCGACTTTATACAGTATGTATAGAAACGTGCAAAATTAATTGAAAAAAAACATGCTATAATTGAAATTACAGCATATCGTATAATTTAATTGAAAATATAATTGTAATTGAAAATAATCCAAAAGTATTTCAATTAATTTAATTTAATTGAAAATAAAAAGTGGGCTCATAATTTAATTGTAATTGAATTGAAATTCAAATTCCATAATTTTACATCACTAATATCGATATATCGTTGGAACCCTACTTCCAATAATACCGATTTCTCTTAAATATCAGCAGTGGAAACGCCAAATTCGGTTTCCAAAGGCTTTTCAAGCGAATTTTAAGCTAAAAATTAGTGATTTCTGAGTCAGTTTGTTAGTACTGCAGCCACTACTAGTTCTTGTGTTTTTGGATCGGGGCTAAAACTGTCACGGGGGAGGACGTTTGACCTTTCTAGCTAAGAGATAACCCCCTAGTACAGGTATGATTTAGCATTTCTAGAATACTTCTGGGGAGTGCCCTACCTACTGTACAAACAATCCTCCCCTTGCTGCCATGAGGTGCAATGGCCGCTTCGGTTCAGTTCCCTTCCATATTTACCCACTTGCCAAGCCATCATCGGCTTTTGGTTGGCTGGTTGGGCTTTATGTCGGCTACGATCAGTTCGACCAGTTTCGAACCCACAAACAACCGCTCCCGCAGATGCCAAGGCCGCCGTAACATACAGGATAGCGTAAACTGCATTTGCTTTGCTACTAAGGTCAACTTCTTCGCTTGGTTGGTAAAGTTCAACTGGCTGATCAGCGGACTGACATTGGTCCTGTACATGCTGACACTCTACTGCATGCGCAAGAAAAGTCAGGTTGCAGTTCAAGTTGCAAAGCCGAACCTACAGTCCGGCACGCGACAGACTCCGTCCCAGAGTGCAATCAAACGAAAGTGATTATAGCTGTTCAGCTTACAGTTTTAGAAACCGTTTCCTTTTTAGAGCTGAGCGTAACTTCGTCATGGTTGGCGTTACTTTGTGCGCCACCCTTCTGGTCTATGGCTACACGATGTGGGGACTGGGAAGTGCCGACAGTAAGAGATTTTTTACGCCAAAATCAGTGCAATTTCACTACAAATCTGACATGTAACAGGGGGTCTGGGTTCTTCCCCACCCGGTTGCCCCCCGAACGATTTCCCCTCTGATTTTTCTCGCAAGTAATTGTTTGAGCAAATTTTTGCGATTCTTTTCAATTTCAGACACAAAATTGGCAAAATCGCCTGTAAAACAGCACTTTTCAGCTGTACGTATTTGAGCCAAAATTAGCGATTTTTTTGCGATCTTGAGCATTTTTAGTGCCCGAGCTCTCTTTAACCTTTGCTAGAAGATACGCCTGCTCAAACTAAAACTGGAAGTCTGTACATTCCCGGCGTTTTGAATAATCTATATTGTGAACACACCAATTTTCTGTGTCGGACAATCTGACAGACGTGTGTGTGTGTTTGTTGTTTTATAGAAGAAAATAAGAATGTTCAGGTCAGGCTACCTACGCATTCTACGTAAAGGCTTGGTCAGTGGCAAATGATGTGTTCAGCTGGTGCAACCCCTGGCTCTGTGTCTTTTTCTCGAAGGCTGTTCGCAAGAATGTGTTCCGTTTGGGTCTCTATTCTAACACCTCAGTGGCTGCCACTTCAAAAAAGAAACGCAACAGTACCAGGCCTAACAAATAGATATCTATATAGCAACTGTGTATACAGTCATGTCTCGTTAATCCGGATATTCGCCTTCCGGACAAGATTAGGCCAGGTCCCAATTTTCCCCCATGTTATATGACTCGTTAATCCGGATCCGGATTCGTTAATCCGGACAGAAGATTTGGGGTCCCAACTTCGAAATTTGTATGGGTAAAGTGATTCGTTGATCCGGATTTGGTTATTTTGGACAAAATCCATGCGCAATTTCTCAATTCAGGTGTGAATTTTCGATTGAATAATGCTTTTCGTTGAGTCAGAATGTAATTATTTTTGCCTTTTTATGAGCTATAATCAGCTAATATTAGTTTTTGGGGTTTTAATTAGGAGGTACAGCTGCAGAATCTGATATGCAACTATCAAAAAGCTGTCATTTAGGCCTTTGACCCGAGAAACAGTGTTTTAGCTTTGATTCGTTAATCCCGAAATTCGCTAATCCGGACAAAATTGGCCGGTCCCAACTTGTCCGGATTAACGAGACTGTACCTGTGACAGACTGCACATACATTTTGAAACGAAGTTGAGGAGTCTTTACTAGTAGATCTGGTATACAACACAACACACACACACACGCGCACTCACTGAATCATACACAACAACCGCACAGGAAGAAACACACAACAACACTCACACAAACTATCAAACTCTTCATCACTCCCCTTTCAACGAGTGTCGACTGGCCGCCGCTGTGCCTGACAATCGGAGAGACGAACTATGGGAGCTGCACCGCCTCTGTTGACTCGGCATCTTCAGCAGCAAGCTGCCCTGCACTGACACCACATTGATCGGATCTCTTGCGCGCCACGTTTCGGCCTTGCTGTGCCTTCGCTTGCACCTGTTGCCTTGTCATCGGTAAAACAAACTGCCATCTCTTGTCCAACAAACCAGAACGATTCATCATCCTCCATCTTCTTCTCACTCTCTTTCTTCTTCTCCTCCCAACTCTCCTTCTCTTCATTCTCTTCACTCTCAACTTCTTCCTCACCATCCTTCTTCTCTTTATCATCCTCTTACTTCTCAAAATCCACATCACTTTCTTTCTCGTCACTCTCTCCCCTCTCAGCACTTTCCTCATCTTCTTCACCTTCTTTTTCCTCTTCATCCTTCTTCCTCCAAACATCCTTTCTCTTCGTAAAGACTCCTCAACTTCGTTTCAATTTATAACAGGTCATCCGTTGAAGGGGAAGGGGTACTGTTTCCCAGTTAATTTATTTTCTAACTAACCTGCTACTAACTTGCTTGGAACTGTCGGGAATTAATTATATTCACTTTATTTTAATTATTTATTTATTAATTAATATATTTACTACATAGCTATTTACTTGCTAGACACCGCAATTTCAAATTTAATTTGATATTAACTAGCTATGTATTTGCTATCAATTTGCTAGAATTTGCTACCAATTTGCTAGAATTTGCTACAAATTTTTCGCTCAACCAAATATGCCTCCCGGAGATTTTCCGATTAAGTGGAAACTTCGGTACCGTTTAAAATCGAAACTATACATTGTTATCTCAGTTTCAACAAGCTGAACAAGCAACAGCAGTAGGTATGGCCAATGGTTTTCAAAAATTCACGCTACAGTAAAAAAATTATGCTAAAACCGCCGATAACATGACCGGATGCGATAATTTTAGTGTTGTACAATACCAAAATTTCCGTTTGACTATGACTATGACTACCACTCGTTTGAGTACAATACCAAGGTAGTCAAATTTGACTATATTGTAGTCAAACCGTTTGACTACCATGGCCACACGTTTGACTACTTTGACTACTTTCTGACACATGGTAAAGTTGACGTTTTCAGCGAATTATAAGCTTCCGTCACCAAGTGTCAGTCAAAAATGACTTTGACTGAGTGCACAAAGTGTTTACTTTGAAATAAACAGTATAGTTAACTGATAAAAATTAACCCAGAATTGTTTAATTTTCAAAAATTTCAATGTAAAAAGCATCTTTCGGAAAGATAGCGCAAAATAGGCAAATACCCGGTTTAGTTTGGTGTAAAATCAAAGTAGTTTTTTATTTTTCTCTTGTTCTTGTTTGCTCCATAAAAGAGGTATTGTACTGTATGTCATAATTTTCACCCTGACCGAACTGTTTAATTTGCCTAGCATCAAGCAGAGATTTGCTGACTGACAACCCATACATATAACAGGTCATTCGGCGAAGGGGGATGGGATGGGGTTGGGGCGTCTGGTGCCGGCTGGGGATGTTTGGCTAAAAATCGCCAAAAATCGCTAATTTGGACTGAGATACAGCAAAAAATCCTGTTTTGCAGGCGATTTTACCATTTTTTCTGTCTGAAATCGTAAATAATCGCTTTCCTCAAAAAGATTTGCTCAAAAAATTATCTGCCAGCAAAATCGGAGGGGGCTCGGGAAAATCGTCTCGGTAGGGGGTCCCCATCCGAGGGGTCTGGCCTAACTCGGATGGGGGCAGACCCTCTGTTACATGTATGCTGACACTTGTTATCAGTTCACAGATTAGAGAAAAGGGTTGTTTGTCTTCTAAAGAGCTAAAAATGAAACGAATTTATAAAATATTTAGTTGTGAACCGTAAAAATGTAGAAAATATGCTTGAAAAGCCGCTGCTTATAAGAAACTGTAGTCATAGTCAAACGGTTTGACTACCTCGTCTTCGTTTGACTACGTATTTATGGTGACCAAGGTAGTCAAACTTTGACTTTGACTACCTGTCTGTTTGACTGCGATATCACAAAAAGTATTAACTATGACTTTGACTTTGACTATAGTCATAACAACACTAGATAATTTACGCAAAAAACCGCACTTGATTCCATGAAAAATTAGAAAAATGCGATCTAAAAGCGTCCGTCTGCGAAGAACTTTTGTATGGCGCATTTGGTACCATTTTTAATTATGGGCAACAGATTTGAATAACTCGCGCTACAAGCAAAATTTACGCTAAAACGGCAATAGCATGACCGGATGCGATTATTTACGCAAAAAACCGCACTTAAGAGCCAATGCACGTAAAAAGGGTAAAACGCCTGGAAGACAGACATGTAAAGTGGCTATGTCAGGGATTTGGACCAAGTGGTGTTTTTTAGTTAGTATAAGAGTAGAAACGACCACGTGCGAGACGGTTTTTCCATATTCCCCCCATACAGCAGAATTATGACATTTTTTGTGATTTTTGCACCAAAAACCGTTTTTTGCCCATAACTTTCTAACCTGTGGTCCAAATCGAACAGCGAATACATAAAAAAATGTGTCTTTCTTTGTAGAATCTTCTGATAAAATCTCAACTCCATTGCATTTTCCGCTTTCGAATTATTCGCGAAAAATGGGTCAAAAACACCCCAAATTTGAGGTCACTTTTCTCGCTTGGAGGTGCCTACCTAGAGGCGTCATCTGGTGGACCTAATAGAGCAACACCTGTACTATAAGAATGTGAAACAAATATCATGGGCATTTTTGATTTGCGCGAAAAAATTGAGCTCAAATTTTCGAAAAGTGTCAACACTTTCTATAGAGTGAATCTACGTTTTGTCACTATGTAAGCAGATATGTTATGTTTTTTGAAGCTGTTTACGGCTAGTTCAGCGAAAGGAAGTGACGTGAGTTTTTGTGTATGCTTCTTGTTCACGTTTTGCATATTTCTGCGTGATCAACCATTCCTTAGGTATGCCCTTGGACCAAAAGTTTCGGTCCGGCCGGTTTTCTTTAAGAAAAAGTTGGCTATAAGAAAGATTTGGGACAATTTTTTGGTTATTCTACATACTTTCTACATTTAAACCAGTTCGGATCTTAGCAGGCGTATATTTTTTTAACAAAATCATGGAAAACCAAACTGAAAATCTCGTAATTTGTGAAAATTGTTAGCAAAAACACTACAACGCATATGGTATTCTTAACTGTACTATAGGCCAGAACATACTTACACAGAAATCAGCTCTATCTTAACAACATTTTAAAAACAGGTCACCCGGGGCCGATCTGAAAGCAATGCCCAGCCAGGCGGGTCCAGAGCTGTGCCGCCATTAGATGGCGACTACATGCCGCAAAGTAAAAAGTGTGTTGTACACAAAAAGCACACTGAAAAGAAACTGAGCTAACCCATTGCTTGGTCGGGTGCCAGGGTAAACTTTATAAAGCGATCACTAACAGAACACAACTGGTAATTACGTACTATGATTGGATCTTGGCTAAAAACTTGCACGAAGCAATACATAAGTCAAAATATTCGCTTAGGATACAGTGGGCAGGTATTGAGAAAGCACCTAATATCAGGTATCAGGTACAGGTGTTTCAAAAATACCCAATCAGGTACCAGGTATAGGTAGGTATTCACAAAAATACAGGTATCAGGTATTAGGAATCAGGTATTTTGTTTATAAAAGTTACAATCCAGTTTTTAGCCGAAAAATCGCTAAAATACCAATTTAGGCTTGAAAGGCAGCTAAAATCAGATTAGGTCGTTTTAGGATTTTTTCGTCATTAATCTGCATAAAATGCTAAAAACACGCTTTCAAAAATTATTGTATGC
The DNA here is from genome assembly GCA_030248155.1 of Sabatieria punctata. NCBI lineage: Eukaryota > Metazoa > Nematoda > Chromadorea > Araeolaimida > Comesomatidae > Sabatieria > Sabatieria punctata. The sequence goes on from JASANB010006949.1 coordinate 94,920, forward strand.
TTGCTGAATAGCTTTGCACATCCATCTCTGGTGGTGTTGATCTTTGCCAGCCTCAGAAAAAGCTTCTTGTAAACCCTTTTTACCAGTACGTCCCTCAACCTCTACTCAGTGGCTTACCCAGATTTTGCGAAGGAAGTGTAACCTTTATTGAGATTTCTTTCTTGTTCGGTCAAGTTAAACAGGGGCGAGAAAATTTTGAAAAGTAACGTTAAAAATCTGTTTTATTTCATTACACTGAGTACAAAATTAGCAGAAAATAGCGTTTTTCGCAGTCTGAAAAGGCCTGGTTGGACGGCGGTCCAATCAGGGCGGGAAAATTTTGAAGATTTGGCTTTCCAACACGCTTTTTAATGAACAAATTTGTCTTAAACTACCATTTAATAATACCATTTGTTTGTACCTGATACCTGTACCTGTTTCAGACCAAAAATACCCAAAATCAGGTAGTACAGTTCAAAAATACCCGATCAGGTATCAGTTAGGTATCAGGCGGGTATTGCAAATCTACCTGATAATCAGGTACAGATACAGGTACAGGTATACCTGATCTGATCCACAGCAGCTTAGGAAGTTTAGCAACGATTAGCGTACTGTACCATGTTAGAATTCAAGCTCCATCTTGTCAAGCGAAAGGAACCTGTCGGACCAGTTCTTCGAAAAAAGAAGCATTTACTGCACAATAGCAACGCACAGGATTCAATCCTTACTGAAAGACTGTATTTCACACTCTCAGACGTCCCAAAAGCGCTATGTATGCTTTGATTAATGCGAAAATGCGAGGAAACCAATGCTCAATTTTGGCACTTTTCGAAATTTTGAGCTAAATTTTTTCGCGCAAGTAAAAAATGCCCATGATAATTTTTTTACATTCTTATAGTACAGGTGTTGCTCTATTATGTCCACCAGATGACGCCTATAGGTAGGCACCTCCAAGCGAGAAAGGTGACCTCAAAGTTGGGGTCTTTTTGACCGATTTTTCGCGAATAATTCGAGAGGGGAAAATGCAATGGAGTTGAGATTTTATCAGGAGATTCTACAAAGAAAGACACATCTTTTGATGTATTCGCGGTTCAATTTGGACCACTGGTTAGAAAGTTATGGGTAAAAAACGGTTTTTGGAGCAAAAATCACAAAAAATGTCATAATTCTGCTGTATGGGGGAATATGCGAAAACCATCTCGCATGTGGTCGTTTCTACTCTTATACTAACTAAAAAACACCACTTGGTCCAAATCCCTGACATAGCTACTTTACATGATTTTACCCTTTTTACGTGCATTGGCTCTTAATTTCATGAAGAATTGGAGAAATGCTGGTTCAAAACAGCCGCGTGGATCAAATCGCGTAAATTAGTGTTTATAACTTGGTCGCCGTCCCAGCGGTGGCTGATTTTCTATGGCGCGTGTTACGAAGGTGAAACCAACTTGATTGTTTAAAATCTACTAGAAAGATGTGAATATTCGTCGCCCAGCTAAATTAATGCAAAAACGTATGATTGCAAGTGTTGGGTACAATAAAACCCTGAAATGGCAAAAATTTAGGGTTACAGAAACTTCAACATCGTTTGTGGGGTTAACGGCAAAGAGCAGAGAACAAATTCTTATATCATTCGAAAGTCTGAAGTCTACTGTACACGGAACCGATTGAACATCTAGCGCCGAATTCGTCGTTTTTTTACAAGAACGAGGAACATGAAAAAAATCCGCGAAAATGCCCATTTTCAGTAGTTAAGAAAGAATCAAATTTGTGGGGACCATGCCAAAGTGCGGAAAGAAAAAAAGCGGTGCTATATAGGTAACGAGTTGCGCTGATTTTAAATCCGGTTGAACAAAATTTGAATCAACTCTCCTTTTAACAGAAAATGGACATTGAAAAACGACGAATTCAGTTTTCGAGAGGAAAATGCTATTTAACGGCCGAATTATGATTCAAAATGCATCTTATTCGATAGCTCACACTCTGTTTCATATAAATACATCACATCCCCCTATCAATAACGGAACACAAAAAAGCATTTGCGCTTGAAGTTGCAAAAACCGTTTTGGACCACTTTTTGGCTGTGATTTTGTATTTTCTATTCCGCGCCGCGCGGACGTGCTTTGGCCATCCCTAACAGCAGGAAGAGAAGCACCAGCAACAATTTTCTCTAACTTTATCCATACCGTGAACATATTCAGTCAGTCAGAGAGACTAAGCCATAGACGAATCGGTTCCTTTTATGGCTTACCTCTCCGACTATGGCTATGATGTTCCATCGATGGCTAATGAACGCCTACTTAGCCATACATGGCTACTTAGCCCTCTATGGCTACTTAGCCCTCTATGGCTACTTAGCCTTCTATGGCTACCACTCTTCCACAGCATAGCCAACTATGGCTATGTAGCCATCTATGGCTACATAGCCATCTATGGCTACGTAGCCATAGATAGCTAAAAAAGGCGGGGCCTCCTCGAGTTTAGCCATAGATGGCTACATAGCCATAGATGGCTACGCATCAACATAGCCATCTATGGCTACGTAGCCATCTATGGCTAAAAGTGTGGGGCCACCTCGATTGTAACCATAGATGGCTATGTAGCCATAGTTGGCTACCGCTGTTTCACAGCATAGCCAATTATGGCTACTTAGCAATCTATGGCTATGTGGCCATCTATGGCTACATAGCCATCTATGGCTAAAAGTGGGCGGACCCTGTTTTTGTAGTCATAGGTGGGTACATAACCATAGATGGCTATGTTGATACGTATTTGGCTGAAAGTGAGCGGGGCCTGCCTTTGTAGTACTTAGCCCTCTATGGCTACCCTGTTCGGGCAGACCAAACTCCAATTGGAGTAGTTTTCTGATGGTTCCCAATGAGCCCCTCACATGACAGGACCGAATGTTATGACTTTTCGTGGTGGGACCCTAACCGGGAAGACTTGTCATCGGTAAGAAGTGCGCCAAATTCAAATCACTCAGGTACTGGCACCTTCTACTAAACCTATATCGTCTTCATCCTCCAGGCCACCTCTGCCATTCGCTGACTTCCAGATCGTACGAGAACCACTTCGATCATGCAGCCCGCCACTCACGATTTGCATGTCATCAATCTTCACAGAAGTACTATCCCGGGAATCGGCCGATTTGAAGTCAAAGAAGGTGAAGCTGCCGATTTTCCTTCAGCTTTCCACGATTCCCACTCTTCTAGCTTCTAACATTCTTCAACAAACTCTCCCCTTCCAGCCACACCACTTTGATCTACCTTAAATCGTCTTGCCGAAGTACTATCCCGAGAATCGGCCGATTTGGAGTGGAAGAAGGTGAAGCTGTCGATTTCCCTTCAACTTTCCACGATTCCCACTCTTCTAGCTTCTGTACATCTTCAAATAAACTCTCTCCTTCCAGCCACACCACTTT
>JASANB010006950.1:0-140634 GCA_030248155.1 Sabatieria punctata
TGAGTACTGAAAAAAATGTACCTACCTTAGCACTTCGGCAGAAAATAGCGAAAATGGCCAGATACAGAACTGCCAAGACAATGGTGAGTAGCAGATTTGTAGAAAGAATGGCTACCGAAATGAATACTGTCTCTTCTACCGTATCTAACATCAGATCCAAGTGAGACTCGTTCTCGTAATGCCACACCTGAACATACTTTACTGGCTACTATGGCTCTTAAAGGGCTAAGCTATGTTTCGCTGCCGAATTGCGAGGGAAGCGGCGTGCATTTTATTTATGCTGATTATCCTGTAAGATATAGGAACACTATCCCCCACCTATTTGGAATTGAGGGCTTCTATTCAGCACTGTGATCACTTTTTTAGGCTTCTACGTAGGTTCGGCTGAATGAATGAACCTTACGATGAAGTTAAACTTACTTTTAGATTCAATCTTAGTCTTAAGTTAATATGGTAGGCTTCCGTTAATGGGGGTAGTGTCCCACTATTGCCGACTCTTTTCTCAGAAAATCGCAAATTGCTACCGTATCTCTATGTTTTCGTGTTGAAAAACCCCAAGACTATGTCAAGTTCAGTAGCTAGAAACAAATGGATCTAAGAAAATCGAAAAATTTCGCACAAATCAGAAATCGAGTGCATTCTGAATGGCCTTTAACTCTTGCAAGTTATTTACCCTGCTTGCCCTGCGGTAAGGAGTGGTGCACCTGTTACATGAGTGAGTATATGCAGAAGATCCATACCAAACAACATATGTAGTCTACTTACATGCAGTTTGCGCCAAGGTACAGCGTAGAAGGAAGCAAAAAGAGCGCCATACAGCCACTGAAATGCAATCAGCAGTCCCATTTTTGCTGAAGACCAATGCTGAAAGGAATGAGTGTGAGTAAAGTTTTTACAATACCAAATAATCTTCTAACCATAGGTAGACCTATTTCGTCATAGAATTTCAATTTGTAGTCTTAGTTTGTAGTTAAAAATTTTGGCGAAAATAATTTGTAGTCTTAGTTTGTAGTTGTCAAATTCAGTTTCAAATAATATGCAGTTTTAGTTTGTAGTCAATTAGTAGTCAGATTGCCAAATCGTCAGAAATTCGATATTACTGCAAATTTTTACCAATTGAACAATCAGTCACAGAAATGCTTTGCAAAAATAATAACCAGAAGCCTGTTAATTGTTTTTTTTTCTGTGAAAAAATCGCCTTTTCTAATAGATATTTCTGAAAACAAACTGACCGAATTCAAAGTTTAATAGAATTGCAATGGTTAACAGTTGATATTTTTAAAAACTAAGACAACGAACGAACGTGCAAAAGTCAATCATGTGGTCACCGTTTTTGAAAATGTATAGGGGTAAAAAAGCGGGAAAATTGGAAAAAACTACCTTTCAACTTTGCTAAACTTTGCAAAACTAACTTTGCAAAAAAACTAACTTTGCATAAAAATAGCTTCGTTCTTGGTATTTGGTAAGCTTATCATAAGCTCAAGACAGCTCAAAGGCCGATTGGGGACTCACTTTATATAAAATTACATTAAAAAATCAGAAAATTTCCAAGAAAAATGACTACAAATTGACTACTACTAATTCCCGAATTATGAAAAAGTAGTTTGTAGTGAATTTGTAGTCAGCCAAAATAATATGTAGTCTTAGTTAATTTATAGTCTTGATGACGTCATAATAGCCGAAAATATGTAGTTTGTAGTTAGTAGTTTGTAGTACTACAAATTAGGTCTAACCATAGGTGACAATTCTAGGACATTGAACCTGAAAGCACAAAAGAGGCTGGTTGTGTCCTCTTACCTGGTGTCCATCTAAGGGTCGTGCAAAGGTCAGCAGACGATTGACCGCAATCCAGAGATAAGTCAAGTCCTGAGCTTTGTCAAACAACGTGCCTAATGTTTGAGTGGCACGGAAGAGAGGGGTGCCAGCCAGAGAAAATAGATGGTACCACCAGCCATGCAGACCCACTGCAAACGGGTGAAACGGATTCATCAACATCGTTCCCAGATCTGCCACTCCTAAAACCGATTCGATGTATCGAGACCAAAGTTAATTTCAAGCACCGCAGTCGATTAACCCTTACTGGCAGAAGCTACTCCATAGAATCACGCTTTTCAGAGCGTGATTGTGCGGATGTTTCCCCACACAATCACGCTTTGCGTGCGGCTGTTTGTTAGCCATAAATGTGATTGGAAAATGAAAGTGCAAAAAGGTGATTGACCAGTCACATGTCAATCACGCTTTCTTTTCAGTCTGTGCGCTGAGCAAAAGACTGCGGAATTGTCGACTTTATTTCTTCACTCGCCGCCCAAAAAACTGCTTCATCCTTCCTTTCTTTTCTCGTTGATTGCTGCTCTTTTAGCTAAGATAGAATTCGGTACGCTTCTCTTGACTTTCTTCGCTTACCTCCTAAATTTTCCTTTCCGTTTACTTGGTGCTCTGTTAACTAAGATAAAATAGGTGTGTTTCTCTCATCTTTATGTTTAGCGTCGGACGCTTATTATCGTGCTGTCAAGGCTAAAAACAGAGCGGAAAAGTGCGCCCTGAATAACGACAGGGAACGCATGATTGGCCAGCCACAGTCAATCACGCTTTTTTGAAAATTTAAGTAAATGCAAAAACATTCCCTGCGTGATCACCATTTTTAGTCACGCTTTGAGTGCGGCTGTTATGCAGGCATTTGCCGCAAATTTTCGTGATTGCATGTCCCTAGGCCAGGCACGCAAAAAAAATTCTGCGTCTAAGAGTTAAAGTGAGTTTCTTACCCAAACTGAACATAAACTTGAAAAAAGGCGAGTCAAATTTGCTGTGTCTTCTATGTTTAAATATAACCAACAATATCAGAAGGTAGAGTGGGCCAGAGATCAGAGCCAGCCACACACTTGCGGCGGAGAAAAAACAGAGAAAGTCTGGGAAAAGATCACACACTGGTGGCATGTTTCTCCTTATTGGACTGTTTTACTCAAGTTAGACCGGCTGCTTTTAAAGGTTGGTCTGATTAGCTTTTTCTGCGTCTAGCCGAGCTAATACTGATCAAAGCATTCGTGCATAACTTTCGAATAAAAACTAGATTGACTGTCTGGAAGTTGAGTCTGTTCTACCCAGGGCTATTTGTTTTCTGGAAAAAAAACTCAAGCCGGTTTTTTCAGTTTTTTTCCGGTTTTTTCCAAAAGTTATTTTCCAAGATGACAGGAAAACTTTTTAACAATCGCTTTTTATTGCAGAATTGAACGAAATAGCGTGAATTTTATTACAAAATGCACTGATTTAATCTTTTAGAGTAGTAATTTGTTTTAAAACAACAAAAATACTATAATAAAAGTTGCCTGAAAATGGTACCGGTGTTTTTGCCTAAAACAGCTATGTTATGCCTTGGAAATGCTTGTAAGGCATTAACGTAAATTCAAAGCATTTAAAGCGAATTTAACCAGTTATCGTGCCCATTTCCTTTGCTTGAGCTTTTTCCACATTTTAGTTTTTTCCGAGCCCCTAGGAAAAATCCGTTTTTTCCGAAAAAACCAAAAGAAAAAACCCACCCAACAGCCCTGATCCTACCCCTTTCTTTTTTCAACAAAATCTACAAACACATCTTTTAAATCTTTCAAATTTTGCTACTGTAGCTTACAACAGAGAGCTTCAAGGTAAAATGTATTCCGCGCTCCACGCTCCAATGTTTGCGGATGAGCCTAGCTATCGACCGGGCTTCCGTCGACAGCAGGCAGCAGCAGCAGCAGCAAGCAAGGCAACTGTTAGCTGCGTCAATAAATTTGCTGATTACCCCCCGCTAGTAGTGAGGCAGCCTCCCGACGTATATTGCCATCCAAAGAATGGAACCAATCAACTATGAAGTAGTTAGAGCTGAGGATCGAAATGAAATCGTAGATTTTCTGCTGCAACATTTTCTTTACTGCGAACCGACAAATCGAGCGGTGAGTATGACCCATCAAGACGGGGAAGTATTTTTCGGTCAAATTGCCGAACATGCAATGGAGAATTTGGACCTGAATTATTTGGCCCGAAATGAACAAAATCAAATCGTTGGTTGTTGTTTGAATTCGGTCGATTGCGGATTGCAAGAGAAGAAAGATGAAACCGAAGGTAGTAATGAGGTTCTTTCGGAAGGTGCTAGAAAGGTGGTGAGGTACTTGGAATTTCTCGACTCATTCCAAACTGATGTTCTGCCAAGAGATGGTAAGAAACGACTCAAATGTGAAATGGTTAGTGTGCATCAGAGCTACTTTCGACGCGGAATTGCAAACAAATTGTTGGAGATATCGTTTGAAACGGCCAAAAGACTGGGATTTGAATCGGTTTGGACAGTCTGTACAGCACTGGCCTCGCAAAGAGCTTTTGAAAAGGCTGGATTCGAGACGCTGAAGACACTGAAGCATTCCGAGTATTTGGACGATGATGGAAACCGCATTTTTGAATGTGATGACGGAACTGACTGTGCGAAGATTGTTTACAAAATACTGTAAAAGTAACTGAAAAGATAGGACTTTTTCCTGTACTAAAGATTCAGCATGCTATATAATTCTGGTATGTGTACATGTTTGTAATGTATGTAGAGAACAGAACAGAACAAAACAGAACAGAACAGAACAGAACAGAACAGAACAGAACAGAACGGAACGGAACAGAACGGAGCGGAACGGAACGGAACGGTCCCAGCATAGTTGGTTTCTCAGACAGCTTCTGACATCGTAGATCTTCTTCTCCAACGCGGCATGCTTCGTGGAACGGCTTCGTTCGGTGCACCGGCAGATCCCACCCACCCACCTGAAGCCGACTTTTGTTCCTGACCCCACCCACCAAAATCGCGGGGCCCTCCAAACCGGCAAGCTCCACCCCAAATTTTAGGATTTTGACTACCCCAATCCATTTTTCCGGCTCATGTATGTCCACATCCTGCCCTTCCTTTGCTACTAGCCGGCACACATGCTCGGTGTCAGTCTGGTCGGGTCTCAGTGGTAGCTGTCCCCGTTCCGTTTGCCCCAACATGTGTGGTTGCTATTGTAGCTTTAGGTGCTTATGCAGATCCAGTCGGTTCCCATTTCACCTACTCGTTTTCTGTAGCCTGGGTGGAGCTTTGCGCCGACGACCAACCGCTCCAAGAGGATGAGCGCACGACGTCGCGCACAGTGGCTTTGCGGCCTAAACCACTACACCTACTGTGCCGATGTTCTGTCATTGTCTCTCACATCTAATGTTTCATCAACAGTATACAGCTGTGTTGTTTTTGTGCCGATGTTCTGTTGATGTCTCTCACATCTAATGTTTCATCAACAGTATACAGCTGTGTTGTTTTCGTGCCGATGTTCTGTTGATGTCTCTCACATCTAATGTTTCATCAACAGTATACAGCTGTGTTGTTTTCGTGCCGATGTTCTGTTGATGTCTCTCACATCTAATGTTTCATCAACAGTATACAGCTGTGTTGTTTTCGTGCCGATGTTCTGTTGATGTCTCTCACATCTAATGTTTCATCAACAGTATACAGCTGTGTTGTTTTCGTGCCGATGTTCTGTTGATGTCTCTCACATCTAATGTTTCATCAACAGTATACAGCTGTGTTGTTTTCGTGCCGATGTTCTGTTAATGTCTCTCACATCTAATGTTTCATCAACAGTATACAGCTGTGTTGTTTTCGTGCCGATGTTCTGTTGATGTCTCTCACATCTAATGTTTCATCAACAGTATACAGCTGTGTTGTTTTCGTGCCGATGTTCTGTTGATGTCTCTCACATCTAATGTTTCATCAACAGTATACAGCTGTGTTGTTTTCGTGCCGATGTTCTGTTGATGTCTCTCACATCTAATGTTTCATCAACAGTATACAGCTGTGTTGTTTTCGTGCCGATGTTCTGTTGATGTCTCTCACATCTAATGTTTCATCAACAGTATACAGCTGTGTTGTTTTCGTGCCGATGTTCTGTTGATGTCTCTCACATCTAATGTTTCATCAACAGTATACAGCTGTGTTGTTTTCGTGCCGATGTTCTGTTGATGTCTCTCACATCTAATGTTTCATCAACAGTATACAGCTGTGTTGTTTTCGTGCCGATGTTCTGTTGATGTCTCTCACATCTAATGTTTCATCAACAGTATACAGCTGTGTTGTTTTCGTGCCGATGTTCTGTTGATGTCTCTCACATCTAATGTTTCATCAACAGTATACAGCTGTGTTGTTTTCGTGCCGATGTTCTGTTGATGTCTCTCACATCTAATGTTTCATCAACAGTATACAGCTGTGTTGTTTTCGTGCCGATGTTCTGTTGATGTCTCTCACATCTAATGTTTCATCAACAGTATACAGCTGTGTTGTTTTCGTGCCGATGTTCTGTTGATGTCTCTCACATCTAATGTTTCATCAACAGTATACAGCTGTGTTGTTTTCGTGCCGATGTTCTGTTGATGTCTCTCACATCTAATGTTTCATCAACAGTATACAGCTGTGTTGTTTTCGTGCCGATGTTCTGTTGATGTCTCTCACATCTAATGTTTCATCAACAGTATACAGCTGTGTTGTTTTCGTGCCGATGTTCTGTCATTGTCTCTCACATCTAATGTTTCATCAACAGTATACAGCTGTGTTGTTTTCGTGCCGATGTTCTGTTGATGTCTCTCACATCTAATGTTTCATCAACAGTATACAGCTGTGTTGTTTTCGTGCCGATGTTCTGTTGATGTCTCTCACATCTAATGTTTCATCAACAGTATACAGCTGTGTTGTTTTCGTGCCGATGTTCTGTTGATGTCTCTCACATCTAATGTTTCATCAACAGTATACAGCTGTGTTGTTTTCGTGCCGATGTTCTGTTGATGTCTCTCACATCTAATGTTTCATCAACAGTAAACAGCTGTGTTGTTTTCGGTATCACTCAGTAGTAACTTATCTAATATTTTCATTCTCTCCAGTTTCCAACATAATCCAAAGGCTAGCCAGCTCTACAGTACATAGAAGACTTGAAAGCAATCCGCCTTCATCAATTTTTCGTCTGCTTGTTGCATCTGATGGTTTCCTTCTTAACTTTCCACCTACTGGCGGTTGTTTGATTTCCAAGTTGAAAAGTTCCGTAAGCTAACGTAGCATAAACAGTGTAGGTTTGCTTTGCGCTCCACTCCACGGCAAACGTGTATGTAACGCATATGGTTTCTACTACCGTGTACTTTTAATCAGACATGGGCTAGCATTATGTTGAGCGTAGATGTAATAGGGTGTCGGACATACATGTAACAGGGGGGTCTGGGGGGTCGCCCCCCCACCCGACTTAGGCCAGACCCCCCCCCCCAGATGCCCCCCCCGAGACGATTTCACCGACCCCCCCCTCAGATTTTTCTGGCAAGTAAATTTTCGAGCAAATTTTTGCAATTTTTTACACTTTCACACACAGAAATTGCCAAAATCGCCTGCAAAACAGCACTTTTTAGCTGTATTTCAGCCCAAATTAGCGATTTTTTGCGATTTTTAGCCAAAAAATTGCGATTTTTCTCGATTTTTGAGCGTTTTTTAGTGCCCACCCCCCTCCCCCTAAGTTTTGGTTCAGAGCCCCCCGGCCGGCGCCAGACCCCCCCTCCCCCATCGGCGGATGACCTGTTACATGTATGGTGTTGGGGTGTCTGCTTCCCCACCCGACTTAGGCCCGAGCCCCGAGACAATTTTTCCCGCCTCCCTACGAGTTTTCTGGCAAGTAATTTTTTCAGAAATTTTTTACAACTTTTTTGCAATTTCAGACACTAAAATTGATAAAATCGCCAGTAAAACAGTACTTTTTAGTTTGTATTTGAGCCCAAATTAGCGATTTTTTCACGATTTTTAGCCGAAAAATTGCGCTTTTTATGAGTTTTTTAGTGCCCAACGCCTCCATAGAATTTGGGCTCACCGCCGCCCCGGACACACCCACCTAAGCAGTTTATTCAATGATTTCTCAGAGCAGAAGTCTACACAACTTTGACAAAAAATTAGCAATTTGGCTCAGCTTCCTTTTGCCTAGCCGTACAAAGCCTATTTTTCGGATAAAGAGAGGCATTTTCAATTTGAACCTAGCACGCACGTACTATACTGTTTGTGTTTATTTTGTTTTTTTTCTAGTTCCATTATGCATTGAGACACCTCAGGACACTCCACACTCTTTTCGGAGCCTTTCCATGGGGTACTGTTGTTTGTGTATACACATTTACCATACACAAAAATACACATTGTTTTTTCAATGTGTATACACATACACATACACATACACATTGAAAATTCGGGATACACATTACCATACACGAACAGTACTCAAAATGTGTATTTTTGTGTTGTGTATGTGTATTTGATCAGCAAAAGTAGATAAAATTTCGAACAGAAACGTAAAATTTCTATGTTTTTGGTGCAGTAATAAACAGTAGATATCCTGATAAAGCCTTCAAACGGCCTAAGTAACTCGATTTCAAAGCTATCCAAGGTTTCAAGCAGCAGACATTCAGAAACTTGATTTTCCTAGCATTTCTGACTGAAAGTCGACCAAAAAAATTGCATTTTCAGTACAATACACATACATAAATATACACAAACATACACATTGTTTTGTTGAATGTGTATACACAAATTAGGGGCCGTTCATAAACGACGTCGTTCCAAAATCCCGATTTTTCGGACCCCCCCCTCCCCCCAAAATCGCCTTGCGTCGTTTCTTGGGAACCCCCCCCCAATGGCGACGTCGTTTTCGGTTCCCCCCCGATAAAAGGGCAGTACATACAGTACTGTCACGTTTTTTTTGTTACCATTCTGCGCAATCAATAGAATAAATCCCTACAACCACTCTGGAAAGCTATTCTGTATGGAGAAACGTTTGACAGAAAGTGCATAAATCGAAAATAATGTAATTGAAGTACCCTAAAATTCATAAAAAAGCGACGTCGTTTTTTGCTAACCCCCTCCCCCTCCTGGTGCGTCGTCTATTGTCGCATTTCAGCCGACCCCCCCTCCCCCCCTCTGGAACGACGTCGTTTATGAACGGCCCCTTACCATACACATTTGAAGGTAAATGTGTATACACATACACATACACATACACAAACGGAAAATCCAATACCAAACAACAGTACCATGGGGTAGCCCTGCCTACAAACAACCCTCCCCTTGCCGCCAATAGCTGTTTGGGCTTAACCAGTTCCGTTCCCATTTAGCTACCGGCCATTCACCGGGTTTCGGCGGCTTGGGTTGGGCTTTACGTCGACTACTTTTAATCGGTTCGTCGACCGGTTTCGTACCTACTACAACAACCGTCTATTACAGAAAAAACTGCCTTTTTTGTTGCACAAATTAGCATTACCAGGCAATGTTGCGCAGATTAGGTTATGCCATAGTTAGGGATGGGCAACGTAAATTAAAATCGGTAATTTACGTACGTGTTATTTCTGTTTTACCAGATTTTAATTTCCGTATTCGTAACGTGTTACGGAAATTAAAACGGCCAATTTCTTGCTGTAACGCGTTACGTAAATTAATTTCCGTAACGTCGTAACGAATAAGATTCCAGCCAAACGTAAATTAATTTTCGTTTTTCTTCAAAAATCGCTAGTAGGTAGTAGCAATCGAATATCGCGGAAAAAATTATAAAATGAACTATATGCAATGCAAATTTCAATTCTGAGTTTGTTCGATTGGAATTGCATTCGTATTTTTGAAATCTAACTTCACACAAATAGGAAGGAATGAATGTGGGTATGTTTTTTGGCTGAATTACTGTAGCTGCTGAGGGTTTTATAACTGCGCAGCAAATAGCCAGCCAACTACGTACGTACTACAGACTGCAGTCTACCTACCGCACACTGATGGTTAAACGTATGACAGTACTTACGTATAAGATTAGTAGTGAAGAAAACTATGTAACTTCACTTCTCTGTTTGAATGCATTTTAAATGTACAACATACTGTTGGCAAGTCCGACTGAACCTGGATCTATTAATAGGTTTTTAACCTGAATTTGTGGACTTTAACCTGAACCTTAACCTATTTTATTTCAGCCGGAGTTGAACCTGTTCCGTTTTATTGGACTTTCTCAACAGGTTCAAATTTCAAGTGCAATTTTTAGGCAAACTATGTAAAATTTTCGGTTCGATTGCACAAAATTTTAAAGATTTCATGTTTTTAAACCTATTTTCAAACTGAAACTGTCAGCAAACGAAAGTACACTGCTCTGTAAAGTCTGATCTATGTTTTTCACTGCCAGTAGAAAAGCTTATAGCTCAGAAAAGTTGCAAGTTGCGCAAAATATCTACAGTTTTTTAACTTGGACCTGAACCTATTGTCCAGGTTTTTTAGAGGATGGATTTGAACATGAAATTTCGATGTTGGCTTTCACTTGAACCTGAACCTATTTTTCAACCCTGAACTTACCAACAGTAGTACAACACCTACACATGAATTTATAGTTGCCTGGCTTTTCTGCCTATTTTCTTATACAGGGAGATAACATATTGACAAATTCAAGCCTTCAAAAACGTATCTATAAGATATTTCGAACGTAAAATTGACCGAAATTAACCGGTTTAGCAGTTCGAAGAGAGGGATTGGGCTTCTGTGCGACAAGGGCGAAAAATTTTCGAAAAATTAGCCTTAAAAGTCGCATTTAAGATTCAGTAGTAACCAAAAATATGTCTATAATACAACAAAACAATGCGGTGGGCTCAGGACTCAACAGAAAAATCTGTTTTACGCTTGGAACCTAAATTAATTCACGTACGGAAATTAATTTACGTATTGCTAAATTCTAATTTTCGTATTCGTTTAATTTCCGTATCCGGATTTTTTTAATTACGGTAATTGTTAAGCGTAACGTAAATTAAATATCGGCGCTTAATTTACGTTACGCGTTACGAAAATTAATTTACGTGCCCATCCCTAGCCATAGTACCGAGCTCGGGCCCCTCAACAACTTTGGTTTAAGTAGGCAATCTGACGCTATTCGGGAAAAACTCCAAATTCGCTTAATTTTGAAATATACCTACTTTCGTCTGTGCAAAACGAGATAAACTTTCTCTTTCATTTGAGGTCTTGCACACAAATTTCTCAACGCAAACTGCTGAAATTGGAAAGTGATGAATCTTGCACATAGCCTTTTCGCACTCCTATCAGTGATGACGTTTCTGCGTAAGTTGTTGCGTCTCATTTTGTTTCGGTGTCTTTATACAATATTTGATTTTATTTTTCCGAACAGAACTAAGCAGTGGCTAAACTGACCGGTTAGTAAACGCTATATGCAAATTTTCTTTGACCAGTCTGGTTCCTTCCTACATACCGTAATCTTCTAATATTAGCGCTGGGCTATTATTTTTTCGTGATTGCTTTTGGGGCCCTATTATTGGAGGGTGCGCGTTTATTATTTCAATGCTACATTGGCCATCTCAAGTATACTCATTTTTCTGAAAATACAGGGTATTTGTCAGGGATGGATATTTTTCCGAAAAAACCTAGGCCTGTTTTTTATCAGTTTTTTTTTGGTTTTTTTTAATTTTTTTCAAAACTCGCGGCAGATTTTTTGGCACACTAAAAAAGGCCAGGCGGTCTTTTTTTATGGGCAACACTGTATCAGGGATGGATATTTTTCCGAAAAAACCCTATCCTGTTTTTTTTCAGTTTTTTCGGTTTTTTTCGATTTTTTTCCAAAATCGCGGAAAAACTCCTGCTTAAGTTCTGAATATCCTAGCCTGGCTTTATGATTCCTAACGCTTTCTAGCGCCTTTCTGAGTCTTTTTCAGAATAGAAATACCCGTCTTACATAGATATAAATCACCAAACAGGCATGAAACAGTCCCAGACAGGCTCCATCAATAACACTATATGCAAATTTTTGCCCAACAGTTTGCCTTTTTGTTTTTGATTACCAAATTTGGTATTTTCTATTGTTTTTCTAACAGATTTGAGTTAGTGTAGCCTATTAAGCCATCTCAAAAGTCTATTTTTTAACTGAAAAATGACATAAATTAGCTATTTTTAGCTCGAGTTTTTTCCGCGATTTATGCTTTTTTCCAACCCTTAGGAAAAAAACGTTTCCAATCCTTAGGAAAAAAACACACCTCACATCCCTGGTGTTTGTCTTAAATAAAAGCAATCTTTATGTGAGTTTTAGTCTGACTATCTTTGCAAGCTTAATCAAAGAAAATTGTCTCAAAGGGACAGTATTCTACATTGGAAACACGTACAAAACGTTTATAGTAGTGCGCGTGGGAGCGCTATTATTAGAGGGGCGCTACTATTGGAGCAGCACTAGTATTGGAGCGCTTTTACTAGCAGTTTTACGGTATGCCAAAATTAATCTTTTACTGGTGTTTTTTCTAACAGTTTTGAGACAGCCTGGCCTATTAGACGCCATAAAAGATAATTATTTTACCGATTTGGTCTTGGTGAAGGTTTAGTAAGAGAAATGATGAGAGTAGACCGGTAATTATTGTTCATATAGATTACGGCTCGCATGCTCTGACATGTATGTCGACAGGAGACTCACTCACTGGCCTTAAGTCAATGATGCCCCCTCCGCCGGACGTGGTCTGCGATGAAAGCAAATTCTACAAACCTTACTGCTACACGGCAGTTTACAGAGAGTACATGAATGGAAGCTGTTTAGATCATACATGTAACAGGTCATCCGCCGATGGGGGGAGGGGGGTTCAGGGGGGGTCTGGCGCCGGCCGGGGGGGTCTGAGCCAAAATTTTTGGGGAGGGGGTGGGCACTAAAAACGCTCAAAAATCGAAAAAAATCGCAATTTTTTGGCTAAAAATTGCCAAAAATCGCTAATTTGGGCTGAAATACAGCTAAAAAGTGCTGTTTTGCAGGCGATTTTGGCAATTTTTGTGTGTGAAATTGTAAAAAATTGCAAACATTTGCTCGAAAATTTACTTGCCAGAAAAATCGGAGGGGGGTCGGTGAAATCGTCTCGGGGGGGGGGGGGGGGGGTCCCCATCTGGGGGGTCTGGCCTAAGTCGGGTAGGGGGCAGACCCCCCAGACCCCCCTGTTACATGTATGGTTTAGATAGACTGAAAGCAATTACATGTTTTCTGCTTTAGCGAAACCGATAGCTTCACCATGGCACAGAAGGGCTGTTTATCTCGGTTTCGATTCCCCGATTGTATTGCCGTGATGCAGTATGCTGAATCAATGGGATTTTCCAACATAAAGTGCACTATATGCAACAATAAAGATTTGTGTAACAACGATTGACAAAAGATACTGCTTCTAAACCAGTACAAAATACTGTGAGGTGCAGCAATATAGTATAAAATTGGTTTTATCATGCAACTTATTTTACAAACGCATATCCTCAACGAACTTCCTAGAATCACTATTACAATATTGCATACATGTAAAAGGTTTGGGGGAGATGGTTTACGTCACGAGGGTGTGTCCAGGGAAGTTTCGTACTGAAGGGATTAGTTTGGTTCACTGTTTTTCGTCTTTTGCCTTAGCAATTCTAATTTTATCTAAGCAATTTCTTAGCAAAATGTAGAGCGGAAAATTTCTGGTAGACAAACACAAGGATTTCCTTCAAAATTCTGCTATTTGTATTTCTAGCAGTGGTATTGATCCAAATCATCAGAATTTGGGTCCGGGGCATTATGGCATGGCAGTACGTACAAAATGTATATGCCGAGCCCTTCAGATGAAGCAGGGCTTTTGTTCCAACTGAACTTGTAAACCGGCTGACTCACTCGTCTGATGACCTGGCCTGGGTCTAAGGCCGGCCCAATAGTACCAATGATAAATTGGGCACCATTGGCGGGCCATCAACACAGCCGCCCCTGGCTGTGATCTAAGTATGTACTGTTTCAAGCAGTTTGATTTGTATGTATGGTGCAGTGTTGTGCCGAACGAAAATTTTCTGAACTTAGTTAGTAAAAGTTAGTTACACCTTTTCAAATTTGAATTTAGTAAGTAAAAGTTAGTAACTAAATTTGCTCTCCGAGTTTAGTAAGTGAAGAGAGAGAGCCGTTTACTAACAAAACAAACAATGACAGAAGGGTTAGATCAGTGGATGTTATATACAAATCCGTTTCATCACTCTCCCATCAGGCGAGTGTCCACTGGGCCGCCGCTGTGCCTGACAATCGCTGTGACTCTGAGTGATGACCGCCTGGCGTCGGCTGATTCCGCACCTCCAAACATCCTCTTTACGTTGACGCCATGGTGACTCCGTCTCGCGCGGGCGACATTCCCTCCTTGCTGCGCCTTGGCCCTGATCTGGCGTCTTGTCATTGGTGACGCACGCTTCCATCTCTCGGTGAACGAACGCAAACGCAAAAACACTCTTCTCTCCCCTCTTCTCTTTCTTCCCTTCCGTTGCCTTCTTCTTCTCTTCCTTTTTCTCTTGATCTTTCTTTTCTTTCCCATCATTTTCCTTCTTCTCCTTGTTGCCTTTCTTCTGTCACCATTACCTGATGTCGCGTCAGCTGGCTCTATGTCTTCCTGAACGATTGTCTTCTCTCTTGCCAAATGTGAACGGAGGTTGTGGGTTTTTGACTTTGTCACTGGGGACTCGCGAGGTTGAGAAAGGGATTGGATGAGCTCACGGAAATGGATGTGTTGCTGTTGTCGAAGCTGAATGTGTTCGTCTTGAAACTTGAGCAGCATGCATAGGGTAAGCTGGGATCATACATGTAACAGGTCATCCGCCGATGGGGGGAGGGGGGGTTGGGGGGGTCTGGCGCCGGCCGGGGGGCCGTTCCTGAAAGCCGTCCACAGTAACGCACAGCCGGCGGGCGCGGCCTCTGGGCCAAAGAGGAATACGCGCCTCCAGTTTACGCCGCACCTAACGCAGCTTCCGACGCAAAAAAAGTAACTACAGTCCACTTCCTGCTCTTGACTTGGTGTTCTTGTTCTGTGTTTCCTTCTCTCTATCTGCGCTAGCTCTGCTTTGTAGTAATGGAAACTTATTCTCCAATCAAAGACTCAGTGAATTTGAAAAAGTTACTCCCTCTTGGCTTCAGACAAGAAATAGAATCATTTGTCTACGATAGCGCGACTGGAAGCAGCAATGTCAAAATCCGCACAGACTTTGCCACGGAAGAAGATGGCGTGAAGTGGCTGACTGAGTTTGGTGAGCGATCTCGGACCAACTGGGTTCGAAAGCGTCGTCGGCTCTTGCAAGATCGAAAGAGAGGTGCTTTTCGTCTGGCTCTGCAGTGTGCCTTTGGCAGTAGGAACAAGAAGAAGCCTGACGCGGACGACCGACCTTCCCCTCGAAAGAGCAACACCAACTGCGCGGCTGCTGTTACTCTATGGGCCTACAGAGTGACTGCAGACGGCAAGAGAAAAGATGAATTTCGCAGAAGAGGTTAGTTTCTTGGTTTTACTATAGGTGTTGTGCGTTTACAAACTTTTTGGATATGATTGCTTTTATTTTAATCAGTTTGAACTCACCCTCAGACATGGGCAAAGGAGGGCTGAGGGGGTTAATACCCCTCGGGCTCTGACCTACCTCCCCTCCCCTCCCCTCCCCTGCCGTCGTACTACCCTCAGGAATTAGTCCGAAAGGTCAGTGGAACTCAAAAACAAACAAATAATACCGTGGTACCAAGAAGAATTATGTTTTTTCGGAGGTCCAGCTGTTTGTTCAAATACTTGATATGTAGTTGGCCGTATAAAATTTGAAGTCCGAAAACTATAAAATTTGGGAAGAGGGAGTTAGCGAAAATAATAGTAATTAGGGGAAGAATCGGAATTAGGTAGTCGGCGTTCAGAAAACGGCCAATAAGCTTTCATAGCATTCCTCCAATCTAAAATCAATGCAAAACAAACAATTGCAGTAATGCACGGCAAAAGTGGTATGTACATGGTACTACGGATTATTTTTAGCCCTCTGTCTTTTGTGGGGTCGTTGATTGCGTGCAGATAGATTAGTAGGTAAACATCCCATTTCGTGCCCGTCTGAACTCATCGCAACGTTTGAGGGACTAATAATTGTTTTAATACTGTAGGTAGTAGGTTCCCATTATTCTGCTTCTCATTCATTCATTGCATATACTGTAAATCAATCCAGTATAGAAGCGAAGCAAAACAAGAATCGTAATCCTGGCGCAGAAAGAAGTGCAAAACCTTGTGCCCATCGGGCCTTCGCGTCGTTCGTTATTTTCTTCTTTTTGTGCACGCGCTTGCGGCGTAAACTGGAGCGCCTCGAGGCGCGTATTCTTCTTTGGCCCAGAGGCCGCGCCCGCCGGCTGTGCGTTACTGTGGACGGCTTTCAGGAACGGCGGCCGGGGGGGGGTCTGAGCCCAAATTTTGGGGGAGGGGGTGGGCACTAAAAAACGCTCAAAAATCGAAAAAATCGCAATTTTTTGGCTAAAAATTGCCAGAAATCGCTAATTTGGGCTGAAATACAGCTAAAAAGTGCTGTTTTGCAGGCGATTTTGGCAATTTTTGTGTGTGAAAGTGTAAAAAATTGCAAAAAATTTGCTCGAAAATTTACTTGCCAGAAAAATCTGAGGGGGGGGGGTCGGTGAAATCGTCTCGGGGGGGGGGGGGGGTCCCCATCCGGGGGGGGGGGTGGCCTAAGTCGGGTGGGGGGCAGACCCCCCGGTTACATGTATGGCTGGGATTGCTCATGCTGTTGTTGTTGTTGGTCTTGGAGAAGTTGTAGTATGGCTTGGAACGACTGGTAGTGGAACTGGTGGGCTGGTGGACATGGATGCATGGAACTTGGTGGACTGGGCTGCAGGCGTCTACTCCCCTGGGACGGCGTAGAACTGGGTGGTGGTGCTTGGACGTGGTAGTGGTAGGAGGTTGAGACGAACGATGGAGTAGTGGACGTGGTTGTGGACATACATGTCGTTGGGGGGGTAAAGGGGGGCCGGCCCCCCCAAGCCCGATTTTTCGGCAAAAGTCCCCCCCCCCCAGCGGATTTTTGGGGGGACCTGAAAACCCACTTTTGGATTCCAAAGTCAAGAAAAGTTTAGCCCAGACAATACATTCTGCAGCACAAAATCGGGTTTTCGGCTACCATACAACCCAAAACAGGGTTTTGTAAGGCTTAGAAATCCTAAATAGGGTTTTTAGACTGCTTAGAAACCCTGATTAGGGTTTTTAGGTTACTTTTAAACCCTGATTAGGGTTTTCAGGTTACTTTTAACCCTGATTAGGGTTTTTAGGCTGCTTTGAAACCCTGATTAGGGTTTTCAGGCTGCTTTGAAAGCCTGATTAGGGTTTTTAGGTTACTTGGAAACCCTAAACAGGGTTTTCAGACTACTTTTAAACCCTGATTAGGGTTTTTAGGTTACTTTTAAACCCTGATTAGGGTTTTCAGGTTACTTTTAAACCCTGATTACGGTTTTTAGGCTGCTTTGAAACCCTGATTAGGGTTTTCAGGCTGCTTTGAAAGCCTGATTAGGGTTTTTAGGTTACTTGGAAACCCTAAACAGGGTTTTCAGACTACTTTTAAACCCTGATTAGGGTTTTCAGGCTGCTTTGAAAGCCTGATTAGGGTTTTTAGGTTACTTGGAAACCCTAAACAGGGTTTTCAGACTACTTTTAAACCCTGATTAGGGTTTTTAGGTTACTTTTGAACCCTGATTAGGGTTTTCAGGTTATACTTTCAAACCCTGATTAGGGTTTTTAGGCTACTTTGAAACCCTAAACAGGGTTTTTAGGTTACTTTCAAACCCTGATTAGGGTTTTTAGGTTACTTTCAAAGCCTGATTAGGGTTTTCAGGTTACTTTGAAACCCTGATTAGGGTTTTTAGGCTACTTTGAAACCCTGATTAGGGTTTTTAGGTTACTTTCAAAGCCTGATTAGGGTTTTCAGGTTACTTTCAAAGCCTGATTAGGGTTTTAGGTTACTTTGAAACTCTAAACAGGGTTGTAGCACTGGCTAGAAAGCCTAGAGAGGGTTTTTAGGTTGATTAGAAACCCTAAACAGGGTTTAAGAACTGCATTCAAATCACTAAATAGGGTTTTTTAGTAATCTTATAAGTCAAAACAGGGTTTTGCGCGTGCCTCAGAATCGATATTAGGGTTCTCTCAACTATTTTTAGTAGGGTTCCGACGATATATCGATATCGATATCGAAAAGTCGATATATCGACCCTTTTTCCAATATCGATATCGATATCGATATCGCGATATTTCGCATCGATATTTTCGATATTTTTGTGTGCGGGAAAGTAGGAAAAAACAAAACTGACACCAAGTTTATTTCTCTGGAACAGCAAAAAAAACAGTTTTTCCTGTACAACTAAAAATCGATGGTATAGTCAAAACCTAACAGTGGCATGATAGTTCTCAGAAACATCAATTTCTCGGCATTCTCAGCTTTTAGACAGGAACGCTTAGGTTCTTAAACGTCTCCCTGCAGCAACACTGAGGAGCTGCTCACTCCGCAGACTTGAAGCAGAAGGGCAGCAGAAGCCGACATGGGCTAGCATTTTGGCTGAGGGGTGGCAAATTTTCGAATCCTGTGGGGGTACCGCCGGGCTGATGGGTGCTTGGAAGGATCGTAAGGAAAAAAGTCGGATTTTTACTAAAGTCAAGCTTTTTGGCTTGTTTATCATTAAAATTAGTTAAAATACGCTATTCTGTCTGAGCTCATTTATGCCTAATGAGGGTGGGGCATCGGCCTGAGAGGTCAACCGTTTCATTGAAGGGCTTCAGAAGGGCCACTAACTTTTCTGCGATTCCCTACTTAATTGATATCAGATCACCAATTGCATCAGTGCTTGACTGATAAGCAGTGAGAGCAGTTTGCTCTAAACTGATTCTCTTTGTGGCCTGCGTTCCGCCCAGTGACATCAGGGCCTAACGACCCATCACCTACACCGGTCAGTCCGCAGGCAGCGACAGATCTGCTACTCGCAGACGGGAGTGGACCACCGACAGCGCCTGCCGTCACCGCACTGCCGGTGGGGTCCCCAGAGATTATGAAGCCCCGTTGCTGGGTACTGGGGCATTGCTTGGTTTCTCCTTTCATAAAGAGAAAGTTTCGCCGTCCGACGTTGGTACCGGGTGCCCAAGCGGGGCGCCCAGCTCCAGGGGACACCACGGGGAGGTGCCGGTACGACTTGCAGGTCATCAAGAGGATGACCCGCCATTTGTCCCCCGAAGAAAGTTTTTGAGAAAATCGCTTTTTTCCGCCACCGCCAATCATTTTTACATGGACTTTAGTATACTTGTATTTTCGGGTCGGGGGTCCCTTAACCTGTCTCGGGGTGAGGGGGGTTTGGCCTTTTCAGCTAAGGGGTAAGCCCCCAAACCCTCCTAGTACATGTATTGTGCCTGACTGTCTGTTATGCATTACTGCTTGAAGACTAAATTCACAAATTTATTAAAAGTTATCAACCGAAGCAATCTCAGCCTAAAGTAATGCTAAATACAGCAGACAGATTTGCCCAACACTCCACATCATCCCACTGGCCGAGAGCTCGCCAACTGATCTGCAGGCAATCCTGGTTCTCGCAGCCAGAGTTGCAGTTGATGGCGTCTGGAGTCGCACTACTCTGGGTCTTTTTTCTAACCGCTTGCAAACCGCTGGCTTGGGAGACTTTTTGAGTACTGACAGGTGGGATTAAGAGGCCAATGGGCCCTTCCCTTCCTCTTCTTCTGCAATAATCCTTGCACTAAACAAAGAAAATTATGGAACTACAATGTATGCGTCTGTAATGATTTTGGTTATTTTCTGTGTTTTCTTTTGTTCACTCGTTGCTACGTATGTACAAAAAAAATATGTGTTGTAGATGATAAACTTTTCTACTTTACTACCAACCCAATTGTAATCTACCTTATGAAAACCGAAAACAGAACCATCCATCCAGCTGAGACGTGCGTGCGGATACGTTTCCCCTCCAGGCCCTCGATATCCACCCAGCCAACTCTGCGCACCCTTGCTGACCTGTACCGCAGCCTTGTTCTGCTTCTCACTGTGGATGGATAAGAAGCAGATATACATACTTGGATCGGCCACCCAGTCACCGTCTTCGCATTTCAGATCGGCCAATCTTGTTGATCCACATGAGACTGTTGCCCCAGCAGCCTTGGTGCAGTCATGGCAAGGTGCACAGATGAGGCAGGTGGCTGCAGCAGCGCCGAGAGCTGAGGAGTCGGACAAGGCGGTGGTGTACTCCTGTGCTACTAGAAGTCGTGTGATCGTCCTTCACTTCAGTGCACCTCAGCAGACGTGTGGGCCTGTCCGTCTCGTTGATGCCTGGGTCGTTTCCAGCTTTGTTCTGAGTGCTGAGGTGGCTGCTTCTGCGTGTGAGGATCGTGCTTCCAGCAACGAGAATGTGTCTGGACTTCAGTCAGACAGCATTGTTGCTTCTACAGTCGCGCAGAATGGATGCCCCTCTCAACAGACAGTAGGGGCCCGGAATGGTCAAGTATCATGTCGCTTGTACTTGAAGGGTGATCCCGTTCTTGTAGACACCGTCTGTTCGGTTCGCCTTGGTTGGTCGCAATGGTGGAGACTTCATCCAAAAACAACCCATCTCGCTTGGCTCTGGATGTCCCTCACGCGTAGGGACTCCAGCTGGTAAAACGGTTAGTTTGTCTAATGTTTCCCATGCTCTCGTTTCCGTTTCCGATGTGTAGTTTAGCCGTTATGAGAGAAACCCCTTGAGAAAACTTACTAGAAATGGTATCAATTGCTAAACCGGATGTTGAAAACATTTGTGTTTTGTCATGCTGCAGGCGTTCTGATCGATTTCCCGGTAATCCCGGTATTTCCCGGTATTCCGCTCCAGGTTGCTTTACTGTCAAATGTGTATGATAATTTGTGTATGCACATCCAGAAAAATATTGTGTATTTTTTGTGTTTGTGTATTGTTCGCTTGTTCGCCCGACCTTCTGTCTCTTCCTGCCCTATAGCAGTTGGCTACTCCTTGTTCGAAAGGAGAAAAATTCGAAAGGAGAAAAAGTTACAACAACAACAACAACAACAACAACAACAACAACAACAACAACAACAACAACAACAACAACAACAACAACAACAACAACAACAACAACAACAACAACAACAACAACAACAACAACAACAACAACAACAACAACAACAACAACAACAACAACAACAACAACAACAACAACAACAACAACAACAACAACAACAACAGCAGCAGCAGCAGCAGCAGCAGCAGCAGCAGCAGCAGCAGCAACAACAACAACAACAACAACAACTTGGACAAAAAGGTTCATTTACTATTTTCTCACTGTAGCTCAACTGCTGTTATTTTACTAGTGGATTTCTATTTTACAGTTTACTAATTCACTACAACTTCAGTCTGTCAATTAATCAATTAATTTTCATTACGTAAATTAATGGTTGATTTTTAATTTACGTCACGCTTAACAATTACAGTAATTAAAAAATCTAGATACCGAAATTAGAGGAATAGGAAAATTAAGGTGCATTTATTTTGAGAGAAAGTCAGCTTAGATGGGGCAAGCAGATTCATCTCACAGATCTGGCTGATATTAATATCTGTTAAAATAGAGCTCAATCGAAGGCGAACGGTGCATTCCCGGCTGCCAGCAACCCCCTGGAGCACGGAGCAACACACCCTCAAAGTTGGGTCGGCAGGGATTTTCAGGTTCATTTTCTGCTGTCTGACACTGTCCATTCAAACGATCACCCTTCATTCGTTTCTGAAGCTAGCAGCCAATCAGCTATTGTGGCGCTACTGGCGCAACCGCGCGAAACTCAGCGCATCTCCTTTTACTAACTTGACTTTGAATCCTTTTTTATTTAATTTATGGGACAGTTGGTTGAACTACAGGTGCCAATTTTTTGGAACACGTTGCGCACGTGAAAAATCAGCTCCTTTGCGCTGGAGCGTTTGGGATGCGTGATTGAGAGGGACATTACAGCTATTTTAGCTCCGCCCACTTTTTTCTCCTTGTCTGTCCTTGTGTATCGTGCATCGACTGTAACTATGTTACACAATTATACAACACTACATATTAATAATGTACATTTTGTATTTTTATGAATGTATGCTAAAAACAGGCAATTTTGTTTATTTCATGTTCACATTTTACATCACGAGCTCCAGAGGAAACAAGATCAAGATAAGAATTGCGATTGATTAGTAAGTGAAAGTTCTAAGAAAATTTGGTCTTCTTGGCAGGAGATGGCGAATGACTGGCAGCAGCTTCGCTGTCAGATGCTTGCTCAGCGCTTGGCTCCATGTGACCAGGACTTTTGTGACCAGCTGCTGCAGACCCTTCAGCCACCCCTTCTGGACCGAGGTCACCAGGTCTACTGCGGTGGTCAAACCATGGATTTATTCCAGAGGGAGGCAAACGCTCTGCTTGTGCTGCTGAGGGTGGATGTTGGGCTGCTGGTAATAGCTGTTGGCTTGAGTGCTGCATTGGAAGCGAAGAGATAATCGGGCCTGGTGCCGATGCTGCCTGCTGGACAGGAAGTGAACTGGTTGCAGACGTTGAAGGCAATCCTGCATGAGCTGAGGCATACCGATCTCCAGTTGAACTCGCTTCCACAGGGTTTGGCCTCCGTAAAGATTCATAGATGGTTGCACCAGTGGTTTCCCCATGAATAAACTGAAGTGGCGCTTCGAAGTTGGCTGGTAGCTCCTGAGTGACATGTACTTCCGCTCCTCCAACACGATTGACTTTTTGACCGACCTTCCCATAAACATCTGCAATGCTTGGATTGTGGGACGGTTTAGCTCCACCTGGCAGTCTCAGTGTAAGTGTCTGAGACAGCACTGGTCGCGTCACTATCATTTTGACATGGGCCAGTGCTTCCTGTTCTTTCTGTTCAGCCGTTGGCACACTGATCTGAATCTTCTCATTAGCCTGGGCTTTATGCGGCAGTGGAATCTCCAAAACGTGCCCAGCTGGAATGTCCTGGTAGACTTTCAGCTCTGCAATGCCGATGCGCGGACTGGTTGGATGGTGTGTAGCAAAGACATCAAGCTTGGCCTTACGGGTCCTGTCTGAATTGATATTTCTTGAGAATCGGATGTACGCACGTTCGGCAGGTGACTCTTCACTGAAATGCAGTCTAACCCTTGCCAGAGGCTCTGCAAAATGTTCGATTGCGTTGGCGATTCCTTCCATCATTCGTTTCTGGCGATTGCTCTCACACGAACAACATTTCTGCTGCTGAAACTGGCATTCTGAGACAGAGCCGGCTCCTAAAGAGAATAATATGGTCTTAGCAAATATCTCACTGAACTTGCATGAGAAACAGTTCTAAATTTGGTAACTATACACCTATAAAGCTTGACAAACGAATGCATATAGGCCATCCCAGTCTCGTTTTTCTTCGACTGTTTTTACCATTATTGCTGCGCAAAATAATCCTATGTAATCGTCGTCTTACCAAGTAGACAATTGTTGAGACAGTTCTTCTTGCAGATGCACTGTTTACACACAGCAACGCACTTTTCTTGCCTGCCCGCACGGTCGTTGATAGGTCGTTCCATTTGTTTCCGAGCCGACAGCTCAGGAAAGAAACCGAATGAAACAAGCAACAGATAGAAGATGAACATCTGAAAAAACGGAGCATGTATCAGAACGCAGCCAAACACAACACAGCACATGGCGCCCTCCTTCTGCAGCAAGTATTTTGAAGGCTACGGGGCACGGAAAGGGCCTAACCTGAGTGCTAAACAGGAACCTAGATTATTATCAAACAATCGATCACTTCAAGCATTGTTTTCGAGCTGATGCTTCAGCAAAGTAACCGAATGAAACCAGTAACAGATACAAAATGAGCGTTTGATAGGCTGAACGTGCATCACAACACAATGAAACACAACAGAACACAAAACAACGCAAAATAATACTTACCAACATGCTTGGTGAAACCCGTCGAGAGAACAGACAAAGAAGCAAATGTCTCACAAAATTTGCATATATGGCAACCATACAGCCAATGTTATGCTAAGTATGTTTGCTCATCTATGTATTAGGTATGGGCATAACCACTATTGTTGTTTGGTATTGCATTTTCAGAATGCAAATTTTTGGCCAGATTTTTAGTAAGAATCTAGAAAAATCGGACTTATCATAGTCCACTGTTTGAAATCTTTGAAATTGAGTTACTTAGGGTCATGTTTGGGCTTTGTGATTATATCTACATAAAAAGTTTTGAATTCTGTTGCATACTTTAACGATTTTGCCGATCAAATACACACACAAAAATACACGTTTTGAGTAAACTGCTTATGCAAGATAATGTGTATCAGAATTTTCAGCGTGTATGTGCATGCGCGTACAAATTGGAAAAAACAATTTGTATGTTTGTGTATGGTAAATGAGTATGTCTATACAGAAATCAGAGCAAAACCACCTTTAATAATTTGTGCGATGACAGTGAAAATAGGCTAAAACGGCTGATGGCATGACCGGATAATACAATTTAGACAAAAAACGCATTCGATTTCATAAACATTAGAAAAATCCGATTCAATAAGAGCCGCCTATGAAGGACTTTTTAAATTATCACCAATTAAGTAGTTATGTGCCTCTCGCTAGGGCCCGACCGGATATCCGGATCCGGATCCGGATCCGGCCGGATATGGCCATATCCGGATCCGGTACCGGATCCGGATATTACCTGCCGGATATGCCGGATATCAGTCACAGATGAGAAAACATGATTTTTTACGTATTTGAACATAAAATTAGATTAGTTCCAGTCATTTTAGGATATTTTTCGCTATTTAACTGCACAAAATGCTAAAAACCCACTCTCAAAATATCACCAGAGTGCGCAATCGCTTTGCACATACATTGTACATCACTGGTGGTTTATCTTTGCCACTTAGAGTAAGGCTTCTCGTAAACCCTTTTTACCTGTACAATATGTCCCTATTTGTCTTCCCCTTACTTATTGGCTTGCTCAGGATTTTGCAAAAGGAAGTATTAAATTCTTAGATCTCTGGTTGAGCTACGGCTCCACCCAGAAATGTTGTTGTTTAATAAGTATAACTTCCGTTGTTTGAACCACAAATTATCAGATGTTGTTTTGAATCAACTATTATAGAACAAAGAAATGTATATACAGGGTGTCTCAAAAAATGATCACATTTCTTTTTACTGACATTTCCGCAAATTTTGACCAAATAGGCTGAAATTTGGACCATAGGTGCCAAAATTCGGGGAATTTTATGTGTTAAAGTTTGGTGCACCCGGCTTGACTCATTCCCGAGAAATTTCAAAAAAAGTGAAATTTGGTAATTTCAATAGTGAAAGCCGGTCACCGAAAAATGATCACATTTCTTTTTACTGCCATTTCCGCAAATTTTGACGAAATAGGCTGAAATTTGAACCACAGGTGCCAAAATTCGGGGAATTTTATATGTTAAAGTGTGGTGCACTAGGCTTGACTCATTCCCGAGAAATTTCAAAAAAGTGAAATTTGGTAATTGCAATAGTGAAAGCCGGTCAGCGAAAAATGGAAACATTTCCTTTTCCTGTATCTTTCCTAATTTTTGTCGGAATTGGATGAAATTTGGAGTGTAAACGCAGAAGTTCAGGGTAATTCGTGTGTAAAAAATTGACGCATGAACTCCAACGCTATCGTTAGAGTTTAGGCGATAATGTAATATAACGTTTTTTCGGTGACCGGCTTTCGCTATTGAAATTACCAAATTTCACAATTTTTTAATTTCTCGAGAATTAGTCAAGCCTAGTGCACCAAACTTCAACACATAAGATCCCCCAAATTTCGGCCTATTTGGTCAAAATTTGCAGAAATGGCAGTAAAGAGAAATGTGATCATTTTTTCAGACACCCTGTGCAGTATGTGGTTTATTGCATTGTAAAAAATTTTAAGTTGCTCAATCATATCCGGCATATCCGGATCCGGATCCGGCCGGATATGGGCATATCCGGATCCGGATCCGGTAGAAATTTGTATCCGGTCGGGCCCTACCTCTCGCCACATGCTCAGTCATTGTAACTCGTTCTGTTTGTTTTCTTGCTGACGTTTCAAAAAAGTAACTGAAAGAAACTCATAACAGATACAACCTGAACAACACAACACAACACAACACAAATTCATACTCACCAACGTGCTCAGTAGATAGAAACCAGCAGGAGAACAACCAATGAGGCAAAGGTCTGACAAAATTTCCAAATATTGCCACCATGCAGCCAATGTTATGCTCAACCATTTATAGAGAAATAGACTAAATAGTGATAGGAAATTTGTTTGATAAAGCAAAATCTCTACATCTTATCAGACAACTTCACTTATACTGAATAGATTATATTTCATCAACAGCACAGGACACAAAATCAGGATAAGAGTGTTGATAGGTAAGTGATAGTTCTAAGAAAATTTAGCCTTCTTGGCATGAGATGGCGAATCCCCTGAAGCACTTCTTCTGTTGGATATTGTCTGAGCGCTTGGCTGCAGGTGACCAGGCTCTTCTTGACCAGCTGCTGCAGACCCTTCAGCTACCCGTTCTGAACCAAAAGAAGTGTCATGTTGTTGTGATCGACTGATGGGAAGTGGCCGTCTTTCCAGACGAGACGAGCTCGATTCACTTTCAACATGACTGGCAACCTCGCCTGTAGCCTTTTGCATAGCTGTTTCACCTGCTTCAGGGCCAACAAGGTGATGCTGGTGTTGTCTGAGGTCCGCTGGTCCGGGAGCAATGGGCTCACTGCTTGCATGCTGGGCTGCGAATGTGGAAGCCAAGGGATCAGACTGACTTTTTGACTTGACTGATTCACTTTCAACATGACTGGTAACAACTCCAGTACTCTGTTGCATAGGCCTCTCACTTGCTTTGGGCCAAACAAATAATTCTGGTGGTGTTGGAACTCTGCTGGTCTGAAGGCACTTGGGTCACTGCTTGCATGTTGGAGAGATAAACCGGAGCGCAAAGGATCACTCTGACTGTGTCTGGGAAGCAATGTGTGAATGTGTGAATTCCTGGAAGAGGATGATATTCCTGCTGCGCCCCGCCATAATGATGTGTGCCTTCTGCTAACAACTGCCTACTTGAGTAGTGCTGCTCCGGAGGCAGAGAGAGACTCAGGCCAGCTTCAAATGGGACGGGAACTGAACCACTGGCTGAGGCTGAAGGCAACGCTGCTTGAGCTGACTCATACGTCTGACTTGCTTGAGACGTCAGAGCAGGCTCAGCAAAATAATTCTGATGCTGCTGAAAGTCCTGTGGTCTGATGGCACCAGGCTCACTGCTTGCATGTTGTGCAGAAAATCCAGATGCCATAGGATGAGGTTGGCTGTATTGAGGATCCCATGGGGGAATTCCAGAGAGATGATATTCTTGTGCTCCACCATAAGGATGCGTGCCTTCTGCCAAGAACTGTCCACTTAAATAGTGCTGCTCTGGAAGCCATGAAGCAGTTGGGCCTGCTTCAAATGGTGTCGGATGTGAACTACTTGCTGAGATTGATGGCAATGCTGCTTGAGCTGACTCATACGTCTGACTTGCTTGAGACGTCAGAGCAGGCTCAGCAAAATAATTCTGATGCTGCTGAAAGTCCTGTGGTCTGATGGCACCAGGCTCACTGCTTGCATGTTGTGCAGAAAATCCAGATGCCAAAGGATAAGGAAACGTGCTGCTTGCAGACGCTTGAGGCAATGGTCCGTGAGCTGAGGCATACCGATTTCCAGTTGAACTCACTTCCATGGGGTTTGGCTTGCGCAAAGTATGATAGATGGTTGCACCAGGTTCTTCCTTTCTAATCAGCTCTAGCGGCGCTTCAAAGTTGGCTGGCAGCTCCTGATGAGCGTGTACTTCTGCGCGTCCAATCTTCATCATTTTCTGACCGATCTGACCACGCATATCTATGGTAATTGGATTGTGCTCTGGGTTAGCCCCTTCTGGCAGTCTCAGTGTTAGTGTCTGAGGTGACAGACTTCGGGTCACTTCCATTTTGACATTGGCCAGTGTTTCCTGTTCTTTCTGTGCATCCATTGGCACACTGATCTGAATCTTCTCATTAACCTGAGCTTTACGCGGCAGCGGAACCTCCAAAACGTGCCCAGCTGGTATGTTCTGATAGGCTTTCACCTGTGCTTGGCCAATCTTCTGACCGGTTGGTTCTTTTGTAGCAAAGATACCGACACGGGCATTAGTCTCCCTCCCACCTTTCACAGCATTTGAGAATCGGATGTATGCACGCTCGGCTGGCGAGTCTTGACTGAAATGCAGCCTAACCCTCGCCAGCGGCTCTGTAATGTGTTCAAAAGCATTGGCGATTGCTCCCAGCATGCGTTTCTGGCGATTGCTTTTGCACGAACAACATCTCTGCTGCTGAAGCTGACACTCTGGGACAGACACAGATCCTAAAAACAATAATCTGTTTTTGGTAAGTTTTCTCTGGCAGCTTGAGAAACAGTTCTATTTGCTAACCATTACACCTACATACCAGGGATGTGAGGTGGGAAAAAAACACCGGAAAAAAACTGTTTTTTTCCGGAAAAAAACCGGTTTTTTTCCTAAGGGTCGGAAAAAAACATAAATCGCGGAAAAAAACTCAAGCTAAAAATAGCTAATTTACGTCATTTTTCGTTTAAAAAATGGACTTTTGCTATGTATAATAGGCCATACTGACTCAAAACTGTTAGAAAAACAACAAAAAAGACCAAATTTGGCATGAAAAAACAAAAATGCAAACTGCTGTAAGAAAATTTGCATATAGCGTTATTTATGGAACCTGTCAGGCACAGTTTCATGCCTGTTTCGTGATTTATATCAATGTAACACGTGTATTTCTGGTCTAACAAGACTGAGGAAGGCGCTAGAAAGCGTTAGGAATCATAAAACCAGCCTAGGATACTCAGAACTTGGGCTGGAGTTTTTTTCCGCGATTTAGGAAAAAAACCGGAAAAAAACCGGAAAAAAACTGAAAAAAAACAGGCCGAGGTTTTTTCGGAAAAATATACAACCCTGCTACATACGTATAGAATTGGACAAAGGATCCCCGTCATGTACTACATGCATGGTTCCATGTTTCCCTATCCCAATGTTGGCTGCTGCACTTATTGAGGTTTGTAACATTACCCAGTAGACAGTTGTTGAGGCAGCTCTTCTTGCAGACACACTGCTTGCACACAGCAACGCACTTTTCTTCCTTGCCGGAATGGTCATTTATATGTCGGTCTGCTTGTTTTCTAGCTGACCTTTCAGGGAAGTACACAAACGAAAGCAGTAACAGCCACAAGTAGGGATGGGCGCGGCACGCGCCCGTGCTGCGGATTAGAAGTTTACAAAAAACGGTCGAAAAATGGTCCGACAACGGTTCGCACAACTTCAAGCGCAAATTCTTTTTTGTGTTCGGTTATTGATGGGAGGAAGTGACGTATCTATATGAAACAGAGTACGAGCTATCGAATAAGATGCTTTTTGAACCATAATTCAGCCGTTAAAGAGCATTTTTTTCTCAAAAACTGAATTCGTCGTTTTTCAACGTCCATTTTCTGTTGAAAGGAGAGTTTATTCAAATTGGTTTCAATCGGATTTGAAATCAGCGTAACTTGTTACCTATATAGCACCACTCTTTTTCTTAGCGCAGTTTGACGCGGTCCCCACAAATTGGATTCTTTCTTAACTACTGAAAATCGGCTTTTTCGTGGATTTTTTTCATGTTCCTCGTTCTTGTAAAAAATCGACGAATTCGGCGCAAGGGTTTCAATCGGTTCTGAGTACAGTAGACTTCAGGCTTTCGAATGATACAAGAATTGGCTCTCTGCTGTTTGCCGTTAGCCCCACAAACGGTGTTGAAATTTCTGTAACCTAATAAATTTTAGCAAACAATGTCAGTTTCGGTTTGTTATTGTTCGATACTTTTGCATTCATTCTTCTTCGCGTTAATATAGCTATTCTACGGATATCCGCTGCTTTGCCCCAGATTTTAAATAAATTATCTGGTCGTTTGTATACTCGAAATTTGTTTTATTATTTGTTAATAAGCATATCTGAGCTTTCAGCTCTGTTTCTTTATGTAGGCAATAGATATGCGAGCTTTGTAAAAACAACTCGCAGTGCCTCCTTCTTAATTCATTTTCTGCATCCCCTGTTCAAGATGTGTTGTTTCCATGCGAGTGAGCGGTGTAGCTATATTCTCTGTTTTTGCTTCATACAGCAAGAAAAGGGAAAGCCAGAAAAGGGGTGAGGTGAAGCGAGGCGAGGCAAGTCGGTGGCATTTCGTCTGTGTTCAACCTCCAGCCATGACAAGCAGCAACAGCAGCCGGTTAACACAGGTACGTCCTGCTACAGCAGAATAATAGCACATACCGCTAATCGCTTTTTTCGTGCTCACTTTGAATTTGATTGAATTAAATCTGGAACCATACATGTACTAGGGGGTTTGGGGGGTTACCCCTAGCTGAAAAGGCCAAACACCCGCTCACCCCCCGACACTGGTTAAGGGACCCCC
Organism: Sabatieria punctata; assembly: GCA_030248155.1. Classification (NCBI taxonomy): domain Eukaryota; kingdom Metazoa; phylum Nematoda; class Chromadorea; order Araeolaimida; family Comesomatidae; genus Sabatieria; species Sabatieria punctata. Next base: position 30,352 of record JASANB010006950.1, read on the forward strand.
CAAAATACAAATACTAGTAGTGGCTCCCAGTACTAACAAATTTTTAGCCTAAAATTCACTTAAAAACCCTTTGGTAACCGATTTGGCGTTTCCACTGCTGATATTTAAGAGAAATCGGGCTTTTTGGAAGCCCTTTTGTCATTTTTCGATTGTTTTTAGCTCTAAAACGCTATTTGGCAGCTTAAAATAGTGATTTTTAGCGTCTTTACTGAAAAAAGTGCTAAAAACGCATTTCCAGGCGTTTTGGAGCTTTTTGAAATTTCGGACCCCCTCCGGGGGAAACCCCCTCGACCCCCACCTGAGGAAAACCTCCCTACCCCCTCCCCCGGTCGGCATGTTACATATATGTCTGGAACACTGTCGAATATATAGCGTTTATGGGCATTCAACAGTTTGTATAATATAAATAAATAAATGTTTTGCTTATGTTTTGAGATCATTTTACTAAAAATTAACGTTTAGTTAGTCAAACCATGTTTTTATGCAACCGAAAAACTAGATTTGCAGCGTTAACGTAATTCCACTTACTTACTCGCTACTTACTAATTAGATTTTTCTTCCATCTTTTTTCTTCCGTGAAATTTGTGTGCCCTGTATTGGAAGTTTTATTACCGAATCAACCATACATGTAACGGCTCCGAGGCGACCTGGCGGGAGGGAAAGGGTAGAGGGTATTTTCCTCAGATGGGGTCGGGGCTTTCACCCGGAGGGGTTCCAAAATTTCAGAAGGCTACAAAACACCTGGAAAGTGCGTTTTTAGCAAGCTTTTTAAGTTGGCAAATAGAGTTTTAGAGCTAAAAACAAGCAAAACATGACAAAAACGGCTTCCAAAACTCCGATTTCTCTTAAATATCAGCAGTGGAAACGCCAAGTTCGGTTTCCAAAGACTTTTTAAGCGAATTTTAGACTAAAAATTCGTGAATTCTGAGCCAGTTTGCTAAATTCACTAAAGCTGTGTTTTAGAGTAAAAATCATTGAAAACGCTAATTTAGCCTCCAAATGCAAGCAATTTTGACAACAGAATTTGTAAAACTAGATTGACAAAATCTTTGCTTCCCTGGAAAATCGGAGTAGAGCCAGACATGGGCAAAGGGGGGCTGATGGGGGGTTGGCCCCCTCAGGCTCTGACCTACGCCCCTCAGCCGACCGCTTCCCCCCAGGAATTTTTTTGGAAGAATTTTGTATAGAAAATTATGATAAAAATATACCTGGGTTAGGTGTAAATGAGCTCAGAATAGCTTATTTTATCTTATTTTAATGAAAAATAAGCCAAAAAACCCTGATTTTAGCCAAAAATTGGACTTTTTGGCTTACCACCCCCTCAGCCCCCTCAGGCGCTCTTACCGCCCCCTCAGCCTCCCTCAGGAATTGTAAATTCTACCCTCCTCAGCCGAAATGCTAGCCCATGTCTGAGTAGAGCAGGTGGGTCGAAATATCGTCTCTTTTAAATTTATGTACTCGTTATTTCAGGAAAGGACGCCGCCCGTGCATTGAAGTAATGGTTCCTTTTCCTGACTGCTTGGACTACATAATTCCATTCGAAACTGGGTTCCTGCCTGCTTGGACTACGTAATTCTATTCGAAACTGGGTTCCTGACTGCTTGGACTACATAATTTCATTCGAAACTGTGTTCCTGACTGGTTTGACTTGCAATTCCATCCGAAGCTGGGTTCTTAACTGCTTGGACTCTTCATTGCTATTGCAAACTAGTTTCTAACTGCTTGTGGCAGTTCATGCTATTTAGCTGGATTATTATGCTCTAACTATTCATTCCGACAACCAGACCCCTTACCCAACGACGGCCATAACCGCCAAAGATCAATAAACCGAGTCAACCTCTCTAATTCAGGTTTTGATCCGTACATGGGCCGGAAAAATCCGGAGGGGGGTATGGAGACCTCGGGGGGGATGTCCCGAAAAAGGCCAAAAAACGCCTATTTTGCCTTAAATAAGCGAAAATTTCCTCCCTCCGGGAGGGGGGGTGGCGGAGGGGGATATGGCCGGCCGAGGGGGAGGGGTATACCCCTACACAGAATCGTTTATCGTCCATCTAACTCTGGGGGTGCCTATCTTTCGGTAAGAAATGGTGTGATGCCTAATATAACTGTTCATTCATAAGAAAATGTGTAGGGTCCGGTCTGATTAGGTATTTCACAGAATTTAGTTAGACTGGCTGTGTGTAAGTTAGATTCTTTACTGAAGTACAGCTAAAATTTACCTTGTGTACGTGCCTAGTAAAGGGCATTTCTCAAATAGCTGTTTTTTTAGCAAATTCGAAATATTTTAGCACTACAAAACTAAAAGAAGTGATTGAGTGAGCTCAGCTTCCAATTTAGGGGTCTGGCCATCGAGAGTTGAAATGTGAAGACCTGTTCTGTTTGTACATGTGCATGTTTACCATTTTATTATTACTACAGAATTGCTTGATAATTGAACCACATGTTTTCATAAAATACCAATGTTCTCTTTAGAAAGCAAAATGCTTCGTTCTCCACACAAGCTCAATCAGTTTCCTTTATATCGGCCGCTCTATTTTCGGAGTACAGCAAAGATGCCTGCGGGCATGCTGTCCAACCTTTATGTCTCCAGATTTTGCGTCATGGGTGAGACATGGCCGACATTGCACAGATACTGTATCGCACATCGCCCAGGCGCAGCACACTAAACGCATAGTATTAAGCAGCATCTTGCCACGAGCAGACGGCCACATGCAGCACCAGATCACAAAATTCAACCACACTATTATCGTTGGTGGAGAAAGGCGAAGTTCGAAAACGTAACAAGAATCTATAAGTTGGGACCGACGATTTTTTTACAGGAAACATCAGTTATATGGAACACAAAGCTCTGCTGGCCGTACTTTGATTGAGAATGTACAAAGTATAGAAGAGGAATGAGGGCTAGCAGTGCCAGAGAGCTGAGGAAGGGTCGGTCAGTCAATAGCAAATTTTAGCCAGATTTGCTCATTTTGCCGAAAAAGGGTAGGGTTGGGTTGGGAACTTGAACCTCCGGTGCTAAGATTTTTTCGTAATGAATCAAACCGACTAAAAAGGTCTATAGGTATTTTTGAGGTTTTGTGTGAACGTAAGGAGCCCGCTGTGCACGTCAAATTAATTAAACTTCGCAGAGCCTGCAGCAGAACCGAGCCGACGCAACGCCCAAGGGTATGTGTGCTTGTCTGGCAGTTTGTTGTCAAATTACGTGTTTGTATGACATGCTTCCCATCCATTCGTGCTTTGTCTCTGTCAGCTAACCTTTCTGTGCGTATGTACGTTATAATAAAGAATCCAGTCTATGTTGAACGGATCGAAATATGAGCAGTCGGAATTGGGCCATCAAACTAAAAATTTGAGGTCAAACAAACCTCATTAAAATGTGCCGGATATCAGTTGTTACCAACCAGGTGATATTTCCACATGCTTTCATCACTTTGACCTTTAGTAAGATTGTTATAACTGGCAAAAGATAAAAGAACATGCAAAACTGCGGCAAAAGCCCCTGACGCCATGATATAAAATCTTAGGAAACACCGAAAGCTCAGAAAATGACTTGGTGCACGATATTTTCTTTCCGAACAATGTTTTAGACTTAAAGGATAACAGTTGAATATAATTTAAGGTTTACTGACAATCAAAAAACATAAAAAACTTTTTTTCGGTCACCGGCCATAAACTTGTTTAAATCACGCGCCTTTCGTGCTGCGGAATTTAAACCACGCACAGTCTGTGCTGCGGAATCGAATGGAGCGCCCGCGCCCATACAAAAAGCCTCTTTTTTAGGGCTTAACAAAATCGCGATTTCTGAATTTTTTACCAATTACAGTGCGGTTTTCGGTATAGATTATCGAATAAGGGCTATGTAAGCGTATTTTGAGCATGAATTTTTTTCATCAGGTTTGCAGGTTGAAAACCCGCGCCCATACCTACCACAAGGTCTCGAAGGTCTGAAAACCTGAACATGCACCACAATGATCCACAACACAACACAACATAAAACAATACTTTACTTACCAACATGCTCGGTCTCAGTAGCAAGGGTGAAGACAATGAACAAAAAACTGCCTAAATAGAATCGGTAGGAAATTTGTGTATCAGTATGTAAATACAATCTAGTCTGGAAAATTCCACCATACAGACATCACAACGTCTGGATCGAACAGGGCGACCTTTACTAGAGAGTGTCCCAAGATACAACAGGACTTCTTTCTGCTGTCATTTCCGGAAACTTCTACCAATTTGGAAAATAATGAAACGACCTGTTGCGTGTAGGGTTTACTGTATCAGAACATGTATGGATATTTTTCCGAAAAAAACCTCCATCTGTTCTGTTGTTTTTCAGTCTTTTCTCGTTTTTTCCTAGATCGCGGAAAAAACTCCTGCCCAACTTATGAGTATTCTAGACTGATTTTATGATTCTAACGCTTTCTAGCGCCTTTCTCAGTCTTTTCAGATCAGAAACACACGTGTTTCATAGATATAAATAGCTAAACAGGCATGCAAGTTCGGGGAGCTCCTATGTAATGATAGTCTTACCAATACCAAGTAGACAGTTGTTGAGACAATTCTTCTTGCAGATGCGCATGTTTACAATCAGCAACACACTTTTCTTTCCTTGTCGCAATTGTCATTGATAGGTTGTTTTGCTTATTTTACGAAAGTCACCGAACGAAGTCAGTAACAGATACAAGGTCAACTTACGAAAAGTTCATCACAACACAATACAAAAATATATAATATTTACCAGCATGTCTGGTAGAAACCGTGAAGACAACAAGCAAAGAAGCAATTGGATGACAAAATCTGCATACATGACCTTAATGACCTGCTGTGAATCTTGTGCCTGCAATGTTCACTCCCAAATCCCCGGTTAACAAAATTTCCCACTCTGGCAATTCATGCGAAACTGTTTAGCTTGCAGTGCACATTCATTTAGGCCGAATCTGAGTAGGTGGTGATTTATTCCATGACTTGGTGTTTTTATAATCTGCACGATCAGATGCAACAGCCAACGAATGATTGTCATTCAAATAGCATTAGATTATTTATAGCTGTTTTCACTGTAGTAGCACATTCATAGACGTATGGTTTACCAAATACGGTGCTAAAGAGAACGGTGTATAAAAAAAGTACACATTTCTTTTTACTGCCATTTCAGCAAATTTTGACCAAATAGGCTGAAATTTGGATTGTAGGTGCCAAAATTCAGGGAATTTTATGTGTTAAAGTTTGTGGCACCCAGTCCCTTGAAATTCCTAAAAAACTGCATTTTGTTAATCTCGAAACTAAACGAAGTAATGTTAAAAAAGGACACATTTTTTGCTTAAATTTTCGTCAAATGACCGGGAATTTGGGAAATATCTGCTAACTTCAGGGTATGTTACGTGTCAAAATTTCATGCATTTAGACGGACACAGTTTTGAGAAAATATAGGAGATACTGAACATCAGTTGTTTGACTGAGCAGTTCAGAAAAACCAGTTCTTCAGGGGATTCTGTATTTCCCCACGTCAATGCATAAAACTTTAACACATAAAATATCCCGAAGCTTATCAGATATTCTCCCAATTCCCGGTCATTTGACGGGAATTTGCAGAAATTACAGCAAAAACAAATGTGTCCATTTTTAACATTAGTTCTGTTTAGTTTCGAAATTAGCAAATTTCAGTTTTTTTAGGATTTTCTTGGGACTGGGTCAAGCCTAGTCCACGAAACTAAAACACATAAAATTCGCCGAAATTTGGAGTCCCCGAACTTTGGCACCTATACCTAGACCTATTTCCTCAGAGAATTTCAATTTGTAGTCTAAGTTTGTAGTTAAAAATTTTCGCGAAAATAATTTGTAGTCTTAGTTTGTAGTTGTCAAATTCAGGTTCAAAAAATATGTAGTCTTAGTTTGTAGTCAATTTGTAGTCAGGTTACCAAACGTCAGAAATTCGATTTTACTGCAAATTTTTGCCAGTTGAACAATCAGTCATTGAAATGCTTTGCAAAAACAATAACCGAAAGTTTTATGTTTTTTCTGTGAAAAAATTGCCTTTTCTAATAGGTATTTCTGGAAACAAACAGACGAAATTCAATGTTTAATATAATTCCAATGCTGAATATGGTATTTTTTATATAATTCCAATGGTACTTTTTAAGAATAGAATGAGATATTTTTTAAAAACTAAGACAAGAAAAAACACGAATGAATGTGCAAAAGTCAATGATGTGGTCACCTTTCTTTGAAAATTTATAGGGGTAAAAGGCGGGGAAATTGGAAAACAATCTTTCTAACACTTTAGGGGCCGTCCATAAACGACGTCGTTCCAAAATCCCGACTTTTTCGGACCCCCCTCCCCCCAAAATCGCCTTGCGTCGTTTCTGGGGACCCCCTCCCCCTAAGGCGACGTCGTTTTTGGGTTACCCCCCCCCCGATAAAAATGCAGTACGTGCAGTACTGTCATTTTTTTGCTGACATACTGTACGTATAATGAATTGAATAGATCGCTTCAGCCACTCTGGGAAGCTTTTCTGTATGTAGAAATATTTGGCAGAATGTGCATAAATCGAAAATAATGCAATCCAAGGACCCTAAAATTCCGAAAAAAGCGACGTCGTTTTTAGCTACCCCCTCCCCCTCCTGGTGCGTCGTCTATCGTTGCATTTCACTCGACCCCCCTCCCCCCCTCTGGAACGACGTCGTTTATGGACGGCCCCTTACATAAAAAATAGCTTCGTTCTTGGTATTGGGTAAGCTTATCATAAGCTCAAGACAGCTGAAAGGCCGATTGGGGACTCAATTTATATAAAATTACATTAAAAAAGCGGAAAATTTCCAAGAAAAATGACTACAAATTGACTACAAATTCGCAAATTATGAAAAAGTAGTTTGTAGTCAATTTGTAGTCAGCCAAAAAAATATGTAGTCTTAGTTAATTTGTAGCCTTGATGACGTCATAATCGCCGAAAATATGTAGTTTGTAGTTAGTAGTTTGTAGTACTACGAATTAGGTCTAAACATAAGTGAAACCTCGTGCCCTCTTTGCGAGAGACCTCTCTATCAAACAGAACCTGAATGAGACCCCAGACTTTTTGAGAATTTTCACTAGCAACTATAGATACCTGTGGCCGAAGCACCTATCTTTTAACAGTATAACTAAACTGAATGTTACTAAACTCATAACTAAGTAACTCGATTTTTTACTAAGTAATTTCCTGAAAATGAGTTTAGTTTGAGTTGAGTTTAGTTAAGCGAAATCTGAGTTTAGTTAGTAAAAGTTAGTAACTAACTAACTAACTAATGTTTTTACTTAGTAAATAACTAACTAAATTGAACCGGCACAACACTGGTATGGTGATTCCTGCTCCTGCATCTACTTCGGAGGGCATGGGGTCAGCTGATTGTTCAAGCCCCATACATGTAACAGGTCTGTCCCCCACCCGATTTAGGACAGACCCCTCCCCGAGACGATTTTTCCGACCCCCTCCGATGTTCTGGCAAGTAATTTTTGAGCAAATTTTTGCGATTTTTTTTGCAATTTCAGACAAAAAATTGTAAAACAGCACTTTCTAGCTGTATTTCAGCTCAAATTCGCGACTTTTTTTCGATTTTTGAGCGTTTTTTAGTGCCCAACCCCTCTCCCGAAATTTGGGGCGGCGCCAGACGCCCCAACCCCCCTCTCCCTTCGGCGGATAATCTGTTACATGTGTCTCAGGCCCCTAGTAGTCTTACCAACAAGACAAAATTTGAGAATAATCACTATTCACTAGCCCAAAGTGAGAACTGATAAATTTGCAGGCGAAACTTGAAATTGGTTAGGCCAAATCTTGAAAATCCAAATGGCCGATTGATAAGCTCAGATAACAGCACTGATCTGACGACACCCAAACAGGTATTGACATACTGTAAATTTTTAACAAGCCACACATATCAATTAGCATAGTACTGTAGTGAATAGGCCGACAACAAAGCGGCATAAATAATGGCTAACACAATTGAGTTTGCGATGTGCCACCGGTACTTCTGATGGGTCTGGCATTTTTTGACTGTCCAATAAATTATGAATAAAGTGACTCCCAGTCCAACGCAGGACACAAAAATAAACGCCCAGCAGTACAAGCTGAGAGTGGGGTCGGTCAGACGCCTCGGGTTCCTTAGGTCGTGTTTCAGGGTCGAAGTTGACACCGGGATTGGCGACTCAGCCATTTGATTGACAGCTAACAGCTGAAAGTAAAGTTTTACAGAGTGAATGGGGCGGTTTAAAAACTGCAGGTGAAACAATCTTTGCGCTTTGTCAACATGCGAAATCAACTACGTACACAGAAGAAGACACTTCCTACAGTCAGGCACTTAACGCCGTTTATGGTACCGACACCATATAAGGTGCCGGTACCATATATGGTGACGGTACCATATATGGTGCCGGTACCATATATGGTACCACTACCCTCGGTACCGGTACCATATATGGTACCGGCACCTTATATGGTGTCGGTACCATAAACGGCGTTAAGTGCCTGACTGTCCTAAGAAACAAAGCTATTTTCTCGCTTCCTGGCTTTGTCAACCTTAAACCTATGTAAACATACAGTGTTGGCAGGTCTGCAGACCAAAAACCCCTAAATCAGAGAAAAAATTCGCCCAGAAAACCCGCAGAATTTGTAAAATTCCGCCAAAAGTCCCACTCAGACTTAAAATGTACTTTCAGAGCTGAATTTCTCATTAGATATAGTGAGAAACAGAAAAATGAAATTTACCACACCTACACTAAAACTGTGAATCCTAATCATGCAACAATGGGCCGTCCATAAACGACGTCGCTCGAAAATCCCGATTTTCCGACCCCCTCCCCCAAATCGCCTTGCGTCGTTTCTTGGGCACCCCTCCCCCTACGGTGACGTCGTTTTCGGTTTACCCCCTCCCAGCAAAATTGATCAAGAATTTGGAAATTCCCAAAAACAGGTAATATAGTATTGACTGGTCTTTGTTAATTTAATTTAATTTTTACTTTACTATTGGTCTTAATTTTACGTTTTACTATTATTTTACTACTAGTAAAACACCAGTAGTACTACTAATTTTTGTTTTACTAAACTATAGTAAAATAACAGTAGTATAAAATACCCCCAGATCTGGGGGTAAAACCATCAACATGGCAACCCAGACACCTCGTTTGCCCTCAGGGCGAATACTAAATTAAATGCAAAACTCTAGATTACCAACCAACATAAAAACAAGCACAAAATTATTAAAAAAAACTTCTATAAACACCTTTTCACTTTGAGTAAACAGCAGCACAATCGTTAAATTCGATTACTAAAGGTATTTTAAGCTAAAATTGTCGAATTCTGTTTTCTGTCTGTTTCGAATTTTATTACTGGAGCCGTTACTAGGCATACTTTGCTTTGCTGGTTTTCGCAGTCTTTCAACTTCGGTCAGACCTCTAAACGCCCCTTCCCCATCAGCCGATCACCTGTTACATGTAAGGCGAACCCAAATCTATACTGTAGAGGATTCCGAAAGAGCTACCGTATAGTGCTGTTTATAGTACCCCCCCCCCTATTTATAGTACCCGGGGTACTATAAATGGAGACAAATTTTTATTCTGAAATGAGCAGTTATAAATACAAAACGTGCGAAAAATACAGTATTTTTGATGGTACACCTTGTTTGTATGAAGAAAAACAGTAGGTAATGCAATCATAGAGGTTCTGATGTATGTACATAACCTATTTTTTACATCAAATCGGTAATTTGAGCAAATAACTTCACATACTATTGTTAGTTGCTTATAGAGCAGATTTCATAGGTGCCATATACGTACATATAGTACCCAGGTACTATAAATGGATTCAATTTTATTTTCACAAAACCCTAAGTGCCATATATAGTACCCGGGTACTATAAACAGCACTATACGGTACGCTGTTCTACAACTACTTTTCACAAAGGTTGTACCTATATCTAAGCATACAGTCGGGTAGCAATCGAAGGGGTCAACTTGCCAAAATAGTCAGGAGGCTATAAGCAGGCATGGAGGAGGGAGTTTTTGCGATTGCGCGGCCTAAGGGCCATAAAGTTAATGTAAAATCGAAACATCTGCACTCATAAATGCTCGGCCCCGGCGCATCTATGGCATGCCATTATCGGTGCCCATTCCGCTGGGACGCGAGCTCTGGGCGCGCTCTAGAACTAAAACCAATTTGCAGTGCGGAGCTAAGTAAAAAATCAAATAAAACTACATCATCCTTCAACCTGTTGTTGTCCGGTCTATGGTATGGAGGCTAAAGCACAGAGGCCGTGCAAAGGTTGGGCATAGCATATAAGGCTAGATCGATGGTAGGCCAAGGCTGGTGATGAATAATTTAAGTCCGATTAAGGCCAGTATCCGGCCGCTGCCCCGTTTTTTTATTCTACTGATTGATACATAATAGGAAAGTTTACTACAGAAGGACCTATTTCTTTTACAAATTTCTTTAAATTCTAGTCGTAGTTAGTAGTCTCTAAAAATCGCCAAAAATAATTTTTAGTCTCGAAATTTCTCGATTTTGAATTTGTAGTCGTAGTTAGTAGTCAATTTGTAGTCAGCAAAATTTTGAGAGAAGTTATCAAATTTTTAAGTTTGGGATATAAAAGAAGAATTTGAAAATCTAAAATAGTGAACCAAACAAGGGAGCGGTAAACAATTAAGGAATAACATCTATTTTCCTATAAGGTGTGATGCAAAAAAATGCCTGCTAATTTCCACTACGAAAGTTTTAAATTTAGGATTAGCTTCAAAATACGCCGTTTTCTTGTTTACAACTTCAAAACAGGGATGTGAGGTGTGTTTTTTTTCGGTGTTTTTTCCCGTTTTTTTCCGAAAAAAAACGGTTTTTTTCCTAAGGGTCAGAAAAAAACATAAATCGCGGAAAAAACTCAAGCTAAAAATAGCTAATTTATGTCATTTTTCTAACCAAAAATGCACTTTTGCGATCTATAATAGGCCATACTGACTCAAAACTGTTAGAAAAACAACAGAAAAGACCAAATTTGGCATGATAAAACAAAAATTCAAACTGCTGTAAGAAAATTTGCATATAGGGTTTATTGATGAAGCCTGTCAGGGACTGTTTCATGCCAGTTTCGTGATTTATATCTATGTAACACGTGTATTTCTGGTCTGAAAAGACTGAAGAAGGCGCTAGAAAGCGTTAGGAATCATAAAACCAGTCTAGGATACTCAGAACTTGGGCTGGAGCTTTTTTCCGCGATTTAGGAAAAAAACCGGAAAAAAACTGAAAAAAAAACAGGCCGAGGTTTTTTCGGAAAAATATACAACCCTGTCAAAACCAGTGTGGTGCATTTTGAAAATTTAAAACTAGGTAAAGTAATACTAGGTAAAGTTGTCACCTAAAAAACTAGGTAAAGTAATACTAGGTAAAGTTCTCAGCTAAGAAACTAGGTAATACTAGGTAAACGTAAAACGCTCGAAATCAAATCAAAATATTATTTTTGGTTCAATAGAACAATGATGAAGTTACTGGAGTTAAAATTTACGAAATTTGACACATTTCAAGTAAATATTTGTATTTATAGATCAAATAAGTCAGAAATCCATTCACTGGGCCACTGTAATTGTGGAAAAGCTGGAAATTTGAAGGTTTGCTGACCGAAAAAGCCACGTAAAACTGAAAATATCAAACTAGGTAAACTTGTTTTACCTAGAAGTACCTAGTTATGTGGATCTAAAACTAGGTAAAGTAAAACTAGGTAAAATAGAGTAACCAGCAACTAGGTAAAGTAAATCTAGGTACTTTTCCCGAATATTAACTAGGTAATACTAGGTATACTTAGTTACCTAGTTACCTAGATAAAAAGTGCACCACACTGGTCAAAACATATGTTTTCGTTATTACCCTACTCAGCCTACATTAAATTTTGTTTGCCAAGAAATAAACAAACGTGCACTTTGCTTTGTTTACAGACGGTCAGAAATTCAATAAATATTACAAAATATAACCGGAAAATTGCTTTTGAATGAGAAAAAAAACTTGTCAAAACTAGTGAAAAAGCTCAATTAACAAAACCCCACCGATATAAAATGGCACCATTTCCGTTTCTAAATGGTTTATGTGCATGATATGACCAAATAAGTTCCAGAAATTGCTGACTACTAATTAACAAATTAAAAATTTATTTTGTAGTCAATTTGTAGTCACTAAATAAATCTGAATATGTAGTCGTAGTCAATTTGTCGTCTTGATGACGTCATAAAACCCCAAAAATTAGTAGTTAGTGGTTAGCATAGTGACTACAAAATAGGTCTACTTATAGCTCGCGAAGTCTCTGACTAACTGAAAGACAGATGTTTTTACAGATTAATAAGTGCCTTCATTTCTCTTCTAAATGCGAACATAGCATGCATATAAAACGGGGTCCGAATGATCTTAAGCCCCCGAGACAAGTACCCCGCCCTCCCCCCGGTTTTCCTGGTAAGTAATTTTTTCAGAAAAGTTTTGCGATTATTTAGAATTTCATGCACAAAATTGCAAAAATCGCTTGTAAAACAGCACTATTTCAACTGTATGTGAGCGGAAAATTGCGATTTTTGACCCTACCCCTCCCCAGAATTTGGGTTCAACCGAAAACAACACACTTCCCCGATCGTGGATGGCCTGATACATAAGCGCTGTTTATACTCCTACTGAAGACACACTACTGCAGTAGTTTTTCGCCAGTCTCTGCCTGTTTTTTACAGGCTGGCGAATATACGCCAACCTTAACCTGAATCACATACACTACTGCAGTAGCAGAGCAGAATAGAAAACAGCCGCGCCGGCTCCCGGCGTAAAACTAAAGCCAATGAAAAAAAGAAGAAAAAAGGAAATAATTCTATTTTTCACACGGGAGCTATACGAGGAAATGATGGATTTAGCTTAGAAAGGCACTAGGATGGCAGCAGAAAACATTTTTAGCGTCATGTTCACACCCAGAACCCGTCAACAACCATTCATCACCAGAAACGTATGCAGGCTCGACCGTTTTGGCAGTGATCGACGAAGATATGGACGTAATCACCCGGACAAAAGCTTTTGCAACATCTGACAACACCTATCTGTCTTATTTTATTAATAAACTCAAGTTTTGCCTAAAAATAACGGACCGACTGTCGTCGGGAGTGAAATGTTGCTGTATTCTGTTGAAAAATGTCTGCTGATCGGACTAAAAACAAAAAAAATGTTCTGCCGGTGCCCAGAAACCCACTTCATACCTCAAATGCTTTTGAAAGTGCAAAAAACCGCACCTAAATGCGCCTCTCCGACGACCTACTGCAGTAGGAAATAGAAAATTTTCTATTCACTACTGCAGTAGGAGTATAAACAGCGCTATAGTGTTCGAAAAATTTTGAAACGCATGTCATATCCTTGTGCACCCGTAAAGAACACAAACAGTACATAAGCGAACGTATAGCTAACAAGATCGAGAAAGAAAGGAACAAAAATTTGCTCGGTTAACCCTTCCAAAATAGAGGTTTATTTGAGACAGAATTTATTTTGCGATCACCACTAAACAGATTTCTGTTCGCCTGATACCCCGGTAAGCGTTGATTAACACCAACACATCTCACTTGCGAACCCAAGAATAAGAATCTGTGTCAGTCATACTAGGTATAGTTACAAAAAATAAAAGCAGGTTCGATATCGCATCTCACCTCAAGTCGAGCCAGCCAGGCAGGCAGGCAGGCACGATGATTTATAGAAGAATTAGTCTCTCCACTAAGCAGACAGCTGTCACAAAAGCCACTAATTACCGTTGCGATGCGTCAAACTACCTTGACAGGACAGCCATTAAGTGGCTTTTAGTGAAACTTGCCCAACTCAGTTCCTAGGCGACCGACGCCGGGGCCGGCTAACATGACACGCTGTGGCTTTCAGAGATACACGACAAGGCACGGCTGCCTGCGCTTATTAAAATTGCACTGCCGTCTAGAGTAGCACGGGCGAGAGCCTATTTTCTTGCACCCTGGCGTGACTGCTAACAGATGAAAAACAGCAGCACATGACGCAGGTCCGGTTGATTGGCCAATTGTTCTGATGGCCAAAATATTTGTGTCCTGTAGAAGTGTCGCTATAGCTAGATTTTTATTTGTATCGTCTTGATTATCGGTCTGAGAGTCTGCGAAAAACGATAAAAAGGCCTTCGAAAAACACCGATTTCTCTTAAACATCAGCAGTGGGAACGCCGAAATAATTTGAAGCTAAAAATTAGTTATTTCTGAGTGCTGTTACAGTATTTTACTAGTAGATTTTCATTTTACTATTTACTAAATTTACTGGAAATCAAACCTGTCAATTTAATTTTTATTTTTCTTTTACTACCAGGTACTTTTACTAATTTTTGTTTTACTACTAATTCTATTAATTTTACTACTATTTTACTAGTCATAAACTGGAATTTCGCATCAACGATGCCAAGATTTTGTGAATTAATTGATGTTGGTCCGAATAGTCGCTAAATTAGATCATGATACATACAAAGTTCTCCAGAAGTGTGGATACAAAAATGTGTGAAATTTGACTAACAAAAGTCGACTCACGTCTTTTATTGCAGAATCGAGCGGATTTTGGCTGGAGTTCATCAAAAACTAGTAAAATAGTAGTAAAATTTTAATTTTACTATTGATAACCTTTGGTAATTTAATTTAAGTTTTACTTTACTATTAGCTCTTAATTCTACTTTTTACTATTATTTTACTACTAGTAAAATACCACTAGTATTACTAATTTTTGTTTTACTATACTATAGTAAAATAACAGTATTTCTGAGCCAGTTTGTTAGTACTGGAGCCGCTAGTACTTTCATTTATCGGTCAGGCTGGGGATTGCTAAACTCTCTCTGGGGCGGTGATGGGGTTTGACCTTTCTAGCTAGGGGAGAACCCCCAAACCCCTAGTACATGTACTGTACGTATGGTAACTTTTGTGGTCGTTAATCTCTTCTGCTAAAACTTATATTTTACGCATTATGTATGTTCACTTTGATGACGCACGCACCCTAGGAAGTGCATAACTACAGTATAATCTGCAAGACGGTCGTAAATCGGGCGGCTTATGCCATTCTGAACAACCACCAATACATTATTCGGTTTCTTATAAACCACCGTTCTCTCTAACTCTATTTTGTCGCATCTATATCTATTTTGAGTAACCGCTTTTTAATAAACCACCTTGTGTTGTTAAGGAGGCTGTCGGACCTTGTGTCTCTTCCTGCTCTATAGCAGTGGGCTACTCCTAGTCTGAATGAACAAAAAGTTACAAGCAGAAATATGGACATGGTGAGGTCGGCTGAAATGCGCCGATAGACGACGCACCAGGAGGGGGAGGGGGTAGCTAAAACGACGTCGCTTTTTTCGGAATTTTTGGGAACTTTGATTGTGTTATTTTAACAAGGAAACATGACAGTACTGTATGTACTGAATTTTTATCGGGGGCGGCGGTAAAGATTATTGAAGATGAAGACAGGGTGTGTCAAAAAAAACAACCCAGCAGATTTTTTGCTGCAGCAACCGCAAATCTCAACCGATTTGAATGAATCCTGCTTTAAATGAAAGATAAATAAATTCTTGAACGACTGGTGTAGCTTTTATTAAGATGCGTTGCTTAGTTCCTGAGATAATTGCTTTCAAAACCAAAACAGAGATTTTGGCAGTGCACAACAGAGATTAAAACAACCCAGCAGATTTTTTACTGTAGCAGCCGCAAATCTCAACCGATTTCAGTGTTGTTTATTATACTGTAATATCTCTTAATGTATTATTAGAAGTAACTCTGGTACGATGGTGTTATTTGGAATGCGTGTACCAAACCGATTCCTGAAAGTTCCCATACCCAAAGAGGTATTGACACCCTGTAAATTTTACCAAACTGCACATATCAATTAGCATAGTACTGTAGCGAATAGGCCGACAACAAAGCGGCATAAATAACCGCCATCAGAACAAAGTTGCCGATGTGCCAGCGGAAATTCTGATGTGTTTGGTATTTTCTGACGGTCCAATAAATTATTGCTAAGGTGACGCCCAGTCCAACGCACGAGACAAAAGCAAACGCCCAGCAATACAATCTGAGAGTGGGGTCGGTTGGTCTTGTCTGGTTCGGGTTCCACATTTGGAATTACTGTAATGGTTTAAAAATTGCACTTTAAACTATCTTCACACTACAGCAAGATACAAAGTAGAGTTACCCACGCAGTCAAACACACTGGAACGCGATTTTTCTGGCTTTGTGGCCTTTCGTTCTCAACTATAATGCTACGTAAACTGGTTATTTGTACTTCCTTTGCCCTTTAGGCAGATGTAAAATACTTTGGGAGGCGGTTGGGCACTAAAAACGGTCAAAAATCGTAATTTTTCGGCTAAAATTCGTCAAAAATCGCTAATTATTTGTTGAAATACAGCTAAACAGTGCTGTTTTACAATCAAGTTCGGAATTTTTATGTCTGAAATTGCAAAAATTTGCTCAAAAAAATTCTTGCCAGAAAAATCGGAGGGGTCGCGGAAAAATCGTCTTGGGGAGGTCCCCAACTGGGGGTCTGCCCTAAGTCAGGGCAGACCCACCCACAGACCCCTCTGTTACATGTATTTCCTTAATAAATAGTGACGCAAAAGGTATAGATCCGCCTTTAACCACTATTAAATAGAAACATTGATATTTCGGAGAGGCATGACAGTAGTAAACAGCAGATAAGATTTATTCTTTACTAATCACCAAATTCTAACATCACTTTTGAATGCTACCGCTTAAAGTCTATTCGTCGTCGTCAAACTCATCCATATCATTGTCATCCCGAGCAAAGAAGTTGCCTCCTCCGCGACCTCCTCTACCTCTTCTTCTAAAAAGACAACAAATCTTTAATTCTGAATCGATTAGTGAAAACTTACTGTCTAACAACTCCTGCATTCTGAAGGCAAGTGCGAATTTGTCGATGTGCCGATCGCATTTCACCGTTCGGATCGCACTGCTGTTTCGCCTGCCAGTTCCAATTTCGCAACAGTTGACAGCTAAGAGAGGAATTATGAAAAATCTCTAAATACTAACTAATTTCTTTTCTTTCTTATGTACTTGTTCTTTTCAGCACAGAGCTTGCTAAGCTTGCACCCTTTGCCTCCTCCTGAGTTGCCAGTTGAAGCGGTAAGACCAGCGGCTAAAATTTTTTTAGAATAAACAAATATATTTTGAAGAAGCTATGTATGCCGTACAACTTCTAATAAACGCGCACGCTCTAATAGTAGCGCCCTTCTAATAATAGCACTCCCACGCGCACTACAGTACTATCAACGCTTTGTACGTGTTTCCAATGTAGAATACTGTCCCTTTGAGACAATTTTCTTTGATTAAGCTTGCAAACATTAGTTAGACTAAAAGTCATATAAAGATTGCTTGTGTTTAAGACAAAAATACCCTGTATTTTCAGAAAAATGAGGATACTTTTGATGGCCAATGTAGCATTTAAATAATAAACGCGCACGCTCCAATAATAGCGCCCCCAAAAGCAATTACGAAAAATAATAGGGCAGCGCTATCATTAGAAGTTTTAGGTATTTGTTTACCTTGTCGGAGGCAGTTTTCTTTGCAGAGTTTGAACGCCTGCAAAGGGCTGTTTCTTCCGCGCCCGCGCCCGCCGAACGGAAACTGTGTATTGGTTGTAGTAGAAGGGCCGGTTCCGTTGTTGCATCTGAAAATTTGCAGCAAACACGGTGTAAATTGTCGGAAAAATCTTATCTCTAGACGCTGAAATTTTTGCGTGCCTGGCCATAAGGACCTGCAATGCGTGCCTAAAAATGGTCATCACGCAGGGAAATGTTTTTGCATTCACTGAAATTTTCAAAAAGCGTGATTTGCTGTGACTGGTCAATCACGCTTTTTATACACCACTGTGCATTGTCTGACAAAAAAGCGTGACTGGCCAATCACTTTTTTGCACTTTCATTTTCCAATCACATTTATGGCTATCAAACAAGCGTGATTCTGTGTGGGTAGCTTATGCCAGTAAGGGCAATAAATTCTTACTTTCCAGCTCCCTGAGTGCGCATACAGACTTTGAACAAGTCCTTCTGTGCGTCGCGAGTACTATTCGGAGCGAAACACTGAGCCACCTGAGCGGCGTTTCCAGTTGTTATTTGACTTTGACATCTGAAATCGTTTTAATTCGATCAGAAAATAAGAAAGAAAGAATGAATGAATTACTGCGAAAGACAGGACGCCCTAGATGCCCTAAGTTGGTTGACACAAGCATCCAGCGTTGCACAGGAACAGACCGCCTGAGATGAGCTCTGCAATTTTTTTATTTTCGACAGTTATCGAGCGCAAAACATACGTAGGAATCAGAATCGCTTACCCTAACCACCAAGACTGCAAGCAGTAAGCTGGCTAGTAAAACCTTCATTTTTTTCTATTTTTTTCAGTAAAACAAGACTTTGACCAAGTCACGAGAGAATGCCGCATCGTTGTTGCAACGGGTTTATATAGCCCAGCAGGTCCGGCTTTTCTGTGACGCCAAAGCCAAGAGGCTATCAAAAATCAACAGTTTCTTTGTCGCGTCGACAATGGACGACCAAAAGCCGACTCGTTCTGTTTTCAGATCGAACTGGCGGCCTCTAGACAAACACAAATAGATGACGCAGAAAGTTTTTTAGCTCCGTTAAGAGAGCGTTGGGCCGGATCCTGTTAGAAATGAAAAAAACATTCATGTACATACAGGGTGTTCCAAAAAGAATGACAACATTTCTTTTTGCTGCCATTTTCGGAAATTTTGACCAATTTGTCTGAAATTTGAAACGTAAGTGCCAAAATAGTGGGAATTTTGTGTGTCAAAGTTTGGTGCATCACGATTCAACTAATCCTGAGAAATTCAACAATATATGAAATTGAGAAATTTCAATTAAATATACGTAGAAACAGCATCAAAGACGGAAACTTTTCTTTTTGCTGTATCTTCTTTAATTTTTGTCGGAATTGGATGAAATTTTGAATATATGCGCAGAATATCGGGTCGGTTGCAGCAGTGTATTGACTCAATCGGAGGTCATCTGGGTGGTGTTCTTATTCCTTCGTTCTCAGAGTTTGCGCGTTCTTCATTTTGCTGCAGTAGAAACGCTGCTTTTCTTTAGTTTCCAAGCATACATGTACTAGGGGGGTTTGGGGGTTACCCCCCTGCTGGAAAGGCCAACCCCCCCTCACCCCCCCCCGAGACAGGTTAAGGGACCCCTCCCCCGACCAAAAAATACAAGTGGTGGTAGTGGCTCCAGTATTAACAAACTGGGTCAGAAATCACTAATTTTTAGCCTAAAATTCACTTGAAAAGCCTTTGGAAACGGAATTTGGCGTTTCCACTGCTGTTATTTAAGAAAAATCGGTGTTTTTGGAAGCTCTTTTTGTCATTTTTTGCTTGTTTTTAGCTTTAAAACGCTATTTGGCAGCTTAAAATAGCGGTTTTTAGCGTCCTTACTGAAAAAAACGTGCTAAAAACGCATTTCTAGGCGTTTTGGAGCTTTTTGAAATTTGGGACCCCCCACCTCGGCGAAACCCCCCGTCGACCCCCCACCTGAGGAAACCCCCACCCCCGACCCCCCTCCCCCCAGGTCGGCCCGGAGCTGTTACATGTATGTTTCCAAGTACTAGCGACATATATGTAACAGAGGGTCTGCCTCCCACCCAACGTAGGCCAGACACCCCGAGGCCCGCAGGACCCCACCCCCAGACGATTTCTCCGCCCCCCCTCCGATTTTCTGGCATGTAATTTTTTGAGGGCTGAGGGCGTGGTAAGGCAAAAAGTCCGACCCTTGGCTAAAATCAAGGTTTGTTCGCTTATTTTTCATTAAAATAAGCTATTCTAAGCTCATTTACACCTAATCCAGGCATATTTTTATCATAATTTTTTATACAAAATTCTTCCAAAAAATTCCTGAAGGGGGTAGCGGCCGGCTGAGTGGGGGGTAGGTCAGAGCCTGAGGGGGACCAACCCTTTGCCCATGTCTGCTTTCAGACCAAAATGATTTTCCCAAATCGGTTAAGTGCGACGTACAGCTACAGCGAAAAAACTGGTGTTTGTTTTTTGTAGGACCCTGTTCAACAGCCGACAAACGCGTCGAATAACTGTTTGTTACAGTTTTCTTGCTTAGCACGTACGTACAGTAGTTCTCAAACAAAATGGATGCATACTAAACTGAATCAGCTATGATACAAATGCTCTAGCTGGCTAGTTCAGTGACAGTTCCCAGCAAATCTTTCTAAAGTCAGTGTAGTGTTATAGTTTCTTATAAATAGATCTTGCAAAACCGAAGAAAATAGTCCACCAAATAAAGTGAAAATTGCAAGAATGGGGCGCCTGTTCTTGGAACATTTGGGAGGAGTGGTTCTTTTGAGTTGTCTGAATTGCAGAACTTTTCTGAGCAACACTTGCCAAGTGATATCTGATGACTTCAGAGGGGTGACCGGACCGGCCCTTTTCCTCTCAAAGGTGGTCAATGTGCATCTGAGCGAAGCCAGGCCAGAATGGATGCGCTCAGGAGCTTACATTGTGCGACAACTGTACTGCAAAAAGTGCGACAAGTATGTTGGTTGGACGTATGAAAAGGCTTTCACCCTAGAACAAAAATACAAAGAGGGAAAGTTCGTGCTGGAATTTCCGCTTATTCTCATTGATAATTCTGGATTTGCAGATAGTGCTGGCGATTAACTTGATACGATTTGAGGTGGGTATACTACAGGTCGCTCAATAAAAACAGCAATTTGTCTCCAGGTTTAGTTTGAGGCGACCGATCTTTTAGCTCTCAGCGTCATTTGAAAGAGCGCGCAATGGCCGATCGATTGATTGGTCGCCGGTCAATAAGAAACCACCGAGTCGGGTACTGTAGCAGTTTAAAGTGAGGGCGTCCGATCCGATGTGCCTTGCAGCCTAAGATCAGACCTATGTGGTCCATTTCGTGACCCCCGTGGTTGGTCATCTCGGACGTTTCCCTTCTGTCACTGCCAGCCACTCTAGCCATGCTGTTGGGCGCCAAGTACTAAGAGAGTAGCTGCCTGGCGCGTTGACGTCATGGTGATGTCGGCTCCCAACGTCCGTTCGGTGCGCCCCTAGCGTGAGAGAGTCCCCAGGCATTGTCGGTTTCCATGGACAACTCCTGACGTCATTGATCTTCTCCTCTAACTCCTGCTTTGGAGCGGCTTCGGTGCTTGGGCAGATAGATCCAGTCGGTTCCCATTTACCTACTCGCTGTCAACAGTTTTCGGTGGCCTGGGTCTGGGTGGCGCTTTGCGCCGACGACCAACTCTTTGCGGCAAGAAACTTGCCGCGCTGAGAGGATGAGCGCACTTAGTCGCGCACAGTGGCTTTGCGGCCTAAACCACTACACCAACTGTGCCGGCAAGTGAGGGTGTTCAGCACACCTTTGATTTTCTCACGTTTTTGAGTTTTTTATGTTTTTATCATGGCTTGTTACAGGCTTAGGTGCTTAGGTGTCTGAAAACGTATCGCACACTTCTCACTCCGAATTTGAAGCAAAAGCATACATGTAACAGCTCCGGGCCGACCTGGGTGGGAGGGGGGTAGGGGGGTTTCCTCAGGCGGGGGTCGAGGGGGGGTTTCGCCCAGGTGGGGGGTCCCAAATTTCAAAAAGCTCCAAAACGCCTACAAATGCGTTTTTAGCACGATTTTTTCAGTAAGGACGCTAAAAATCGCTATTTTAAGCTGCCAAATAGCGTTTTAAAGCTAAAAACAAGCAAAAAATGACAAAAAGAGCTTCCGAAAACACCGATTTTTCTTAAATATCAGCAGTGGAAACGCCAAATTCGGTTTCCAAAGGCTTTTCAAGTGAATTTTAGGCTAAAAATTAGTGATTTCTGACCCAGTCTGTTAATACTGGAGCCACTACCACCACTTGTATTTTTTGGTCGGGGGAGGGGTCCCTTAACCTGTCTCGGGGGGGGGGGGTGAAGGGGGTTTGGCCTTTCCAGCAGGGGGGGTAACCCCCCAAACCCCCCTAGTACATGCATGAGCAAAAGTAATGCTGAACACATAAAAAAAACTGAAAAAAAGGAAATCTATGAGTTGAGCACTCTCACTTTAAACTCTTACAGTACCCGAATTCTCACGGTTTCTTCTTAACCGGCGAACAATCAATCGATCGGCCACTGCGCGCTCTTTCAAATAAGGTCAAGAGCTAAAAGATACATCGGCTCAAACCAAAGCTGGATACAAATTTCGATTTTTTTATTGAACAACCAGCACACATGTAAACAGGGGGTCTGCTCCCATCCGACTTAGGCCACAGCCCCCCTCCGGATGGGGACCTCTCCCCGAGCGATTTTTCCGAACCCCTCTGACTTTTCTGAGCAAAATTTTCCAATTTCAGACACAAAAATTGCCAAAATCACATGTAAAACTGCACTTTCTAGCTGTATTTTAGCCCAAATTAGCGACTTTTAGCCGAAAAATGGCGATTTTTGATCGTTTTTAGTGCCGAAGTACCCTCCCAAAATTTGAGCTCAGGAGCCCCGACCGGCGCCAGACCCCTCGACTCCTCTTGGGCAGATGACCTGTTACGTGCAAACCTCAAGCCTGCATTAAAACAGGTTTCCTTTCTAATAGCCAGTACAGTTAAAAAACCGTTTCATAATCGCTGTTTCTATTCTCTGAAAGAGATCAGCAATCCAAGAATACAAACTGATCATTCAGCTAATTTTATACCAACCCTCACCGTACATATCACAGAAAGAATAAACGTTCTTCCAGTTAACAAACAACACGACCCAACATCTTGTACCAAACCAAATATTACTGCACAACGCCAGGTAACACAGTCAGGCACTTAACGCCGTTTATGGTACCGACACCATATATGGTACCCCCACGTTCGACGACTGTAGTGGTACCATATATGGTACCTCTACCCATAGCCATGGGTGCCGGTACCATATATGGTACGAAATCTGAACAGAGTGGTACCATTATGGTACCGGTAACAATGCGAACGTAGGGGTAACATATGGTGTCGGTACCATAAACGGCGTTAAGTGCCTGACTGTAACAAGTGCCTCTTTAGGCTCAGTAAAGTAGTAATCAGTTTCTTTTAACAGTTTCACGTACAAATACAGTATACCATAAAACTTCTAATAATAGCGCTGCCTATTATTGTTTCGTTATTGCTTTTTTGGGGGCGCTATTATTGGAGCGTGCGCGTTTATTATTTCACTGCTACATTGGCCATCTCAAGTATGCTCATTTTTCTGAAAATACAGGGTATTTTTGTCTTAACCACAAGCGATCTTTATATGAGTTTTAGTCTGACTAATGTTTGCAAGCTTAATCAAAGAAAATTGTCTCAAAGGCACAGTATTCTACATTGGAAACACGTACAAAGCGTTGATAGTAGTGCACGTGGGAGCGCTACTATTAGAGCGTGCGCGTTTATATTTTCGGGCTGTCCGTAAAGAGCGCTACTATTAGAAGTTTTCCGGTATATTGAAGAAAAGCAAGAAAAGAGTAAATCATTCCAAATGTCTATCGGCAGCGGCCACACGAATGTTGGGGTTGGAGAGGGGGTCGAGGAAGGGGTCGTGCTCTGCAGAGCCGTGAGAGACGCGCGTTATCACTGTGATAAGAGTCATCAGTCCAATAATCAGTAAGAGAAGTAGGAAGAAAAAGCGCTTGTAGCCGCGCAAAGGGTCGGTTCTTCCCGCGATCAGACTGCGCGATCTGAAAATCAATAACAACCATACATGTACAAGGGGGTTGGGGTTTACCCCCCTATCTGAAAAGGCCAAACCCCTCTCACCCGCCGAGAGAGGTTACGGGACCCCCCGACCGAAAAAAATACAAGTACTAGTTGCGGCTCCAGTACTAACGAACTGGCTCAGAAATCACGAATTTTTAGCCTAAAATTCGCTTGAAAAGCCTTTGGAAACTGAATTTGGCCTTTCCACTGCTGATATTTAAGAGAAATCGGTGTTTCTGGAAGCCCTTTTTCTTCATTTTTTGCTTGTTTTTAGCTGTAAAACGCTATTTGGCAGCTTAAAATAGCGATTTTTAGCGTCCTTACTAAAAAACGTGCTAAAAACGCATTTCCAGGCGTTTCGGAGTTTTTTGAAATTTTGCCCCCCCCCCTCTGGGCGAAACCCCCCTCGCCCCAGGTCGGCCCGGAGCTGTTACATGTTATGATAACAACTGTATACATTTAGTCATACATGTAACAGCTCCGGGTCGACCCGGGGAGGGGGTTTTCCTCTGGTGGGGGTCGAGGAGGGTTTTGTCCAGAGGGGGTCCAACATTTCAAAAAGCTTCAAAACGCTTGGAAATGCGTTTTGTGTCCGTTTTTTCAGTAAGGACGCAAAAAACTGCTATTTTAAGCTGCCAAATAGCGTTTATATTGTACTGGAACCCATGGCCATGGGTAGGGGTACACCATATATGGTGCCACTACCCTAGGTACCGGCACCATGGTAGCAGCTGTCCGCAAAATCCAGCTGTACACGCTTCCAACAAGAGTCCTGAAAAGAAAGGGATTCGGTTGGAATCACAAAATCGCTAGCATCAAGAACCCGGCCAGTCAATGTTTCAAATGGCTAAAAGGTGCAAACGCTCAATCCGCATAGCGTTCACAAGACCAAGCTCAATCCTCGCATAATAAAAAAAAACCCAGTTACTTCAGCCATCTTCTGAACCACTCTAGCGCCGAGCGTCGTTTATACTTATTTTCGGCCAGATCCTGGTCCATCTCTGGTTTGCTTTCGCCGGGCGCAAACGGCTGTCCCTCCTCATGTTGGCCAAAGCCGGGCTTCCGAGCTGCAAACAAGCTTTTACTGTAGGGATGGATGGTCCGGACAGGGCCGTCATAGCTCCTGCGTTAGGCCACACTGCTGGCCTATCACGCACACCCACATCCTGCCCTTCCTTTGCTACTAGCCGGCACATACTCAGTGTCAGTCTGGTCGGGTCTCAGTGTTAGCTGTCCCCGTTCCATATGTCCCAACACATGTGTGGTTGCTATTGTAGCTCTAGGTGCTTAGGCAGCTGCAGTCGGTTCCCATTTACCTACTCGCTGTCACCAGCTTTCGGTAACCGGGTGGGGCTTTGTGCTGACCACCAACTCTTTGCGGCAAGAAACTTGCCGCGCCTAGTGGACGAACTCACGACCATGCGCACAGTGGCTATGCGGCCTAAACCACTACACCAACTGTGCCGGCCGCCTTTACTAGGCAAACTGTCAACAAAACAACGAGGCACCTAAGACAGATGGTGATTCATGTGCCACAGTGAACTGGTCACTCAAATCCCGTCGTAGATCGGCATCGATCGGTAGCACCGTTTCGTTCTGCGGGCCGTCAACATCATCCAAAGACAACTGCGTCGGCGGACGAGACACCGGCTGGGGTGCAGGTGCGATTGGTTGGTTGTGAACGGCTGCACTGACTGGATGAGATGTGGACACCTATAATTAGCATAAAGCAAGTTCAGTAGTGCAGTTAGTGGCTTCATTGCCATTAAACTGTAATTGGTCCAAGCCAAATTGTTTTTGCACAAATTATTACACGCTCCTAAGTATGACGCTCCTTCACTATGAGGCCAAATCTTTCAATCTACTTTTCTTGCCAACTTTCGCAATCTAGGCTTTTTGGATAAATTTTGAGTATACATGTAACAGGTCCGGGCCGGCGTGGGGGAGGGGGTCCAGAATTTCAAAAGCTTCTAAACGCCTGGAAATGCGTTTTTAGCACGATGAAAGTAAGGCAGTAAGGAGGCTAAAATCGCTATTTTAAGCTGCAATATAGCTTGTGAGAGCTAAAAACAAGCAAAAACGATAAAAATGCTTCCAAAAACACCGATTTCTCTAAAACACCAGCAGTAGAAACGCCAAATTCGGTTTCCAAAAGCTTTTCAGGCGAATTTTAAGCTAAAATTTAGTTACGTTTGGGGCCTGTGGTGGTACCATATAAGGTACCCGCAGTACCGTCACCATATATGTTACCCCGACATTCGCCCACTGTGGTGGTACCATATGGTACCCCTACCTTCGCATTGGT
Source organism: Sabatieria punctata (assembly GCA_030248155.1). Lineage (NCBI taxonomy): Eukaryota > Metazoa > Nematoda > Chromadorea > Araeolaimida > Comesomatidae > Sabatieria > Sabatieria punctata. The sequence goes on from JASANB010006950.1 coordinate 56,393, forward strand.
ACCGGTACCATATACGGTTCCGGCACCCATATCCATTAGTTGGGGTACCACATATGGTACCACCACAGGCCGTGAACCTTTGGTAGCGGTAACATATAGTACCGGCACCCTATATGGTGTTGGTACTATATACGGCATTCAGTTCCTGACTGTATTACATGTATGCTTTTGATGCTTATTAGGAATATTCAGTCAAAAAGGCAAAAATCGTAAAAAATTTCGACCACCTTTGAGACCCCAAGCCCCACAAAATACCCACTGGTTCAGGGAATTTTTATTGCAGAATTTGTACAAGAACATTTGTCTATTAAACAACATAGTCACATCCAAGATTGTGAATCGCGCAAATAGCCTTTTTTACACTTCAAAGATTGTCTGCGTACATGTGTGTTGTATAAAGTTGTTTAAAAACAATTAGTATTTTGAATAAACATACACTATAACATTGATAGTTATGCTCATAAATGTAACAGGCGATCCACCAAAGGGGGAGGGGTTTGGACTAAAAATAGCAAAAATCGCCAATGTGTGCTCAAATGCAGCCAAACAATGCTGTTTTACAGGTGACTTTAGTGTCTGAAATTGTAAAAAATGTGAAATTTGGCTCAAAAATTACTTGCCAGAGAAATCGGGGTCCCCAGTGAGGGGATCTGGCCTATGTCATGTGGGGGGGTAGACACAGCAGACCCCTCTGTTACATTTATGGTCAATCTATATGCACTATAAATAATTATAAATCAAAATAATCGTTTTCAGCAAAACAGCAGCAGTGACAAGTCTGGTTAGTTGAGCTGTCCTGATATACAAGTTGGAGATATAATCAGTTGCACGTGGGTAAATAAGTCCTTGATTGAATAAAGAAGACACCAGTTCACAAGACATGTGAGTACTAGAAAGCGTAGAGGCGTTGAATTATGGTTACTGATTGCCAAAACCCTCCGTCTCATCTATTGCTTGCCTTAGCTTCTTCGCCAGCTGGTCATATGAGTCATAGGGTGGCAGAACAAGGCGATTGAAACAGGTGCGACTGGAAGGTAGCGAATCCACATTGCCTGCACACTCTATGCAAAATAACTGAACACCAGAACTTCCTCTCAATCCTGCAAATCCACCCATGGGAACTCGACTGGCTCCAGTGACAAAGTGCAGTAAACGAGCTCGATGCAATTGCTCCGAACTGCGCACGAAGTCCCAAAACCATTCAATCTGTTTGCTGGTTGCAGAGTAGTCCTGGTAGACAGAGTTCTGTTGCCAATCGTCAACGTCGATAGTTTGCACACCACAAAGAAGAAGCTCAAGCTGATTTTCATCAAAGTGCTGCAACCAATTAAGGGGAAAGACCGAATTAAACCCAGTAAAAAACGCTTTCATCTGTTGCACTACTCCACGCTCAAATCTCCACTCAGTCAGTGAATTTATATACTCTTGCTTGTTTTCTTCGGTCACCTTAGTATTGAACCCATCATTCGTCAACTCATCAGTCTTGATCTCATCAAACAATTTATAATCGGTCATGAAGTAATACTCCATGCCACACTTGTCTACATCATTATCTTTGATCCACATCAAAGAATTATAAAACTCTGGGTCAATCAATTGCAAATCCTTCAGCGTCAGTTTTTGGTTAAGCATCTTTTTGTAGAAAGGTATTGCAAGTCCACTGTCGATCAATTTCCCATGAAACAAAGCCATAGCAATAAATCTGCCAACGAATTCAAAATATTTCAAGTGATTAGGGTTGACACTTGAAGCGCGATTAATCTGCAGAGTGTAGTTACTGTTGTCAGTATGCATAAACAGGCATTTATTAGGGTCGAAGATTTCTCGGGACAGCAATGAAAACCATTCTCTGGCAACACCACCATAATCAAGGGCTTCCTCATTATTAAACCGAATGTGCAGTCTTCTTCTAAGATCAACTGCCTTTTTAACCATTACTTCTTGAAACGAGTCATACAACAAAGTAGAGCGGGACACACTAATATTGACACATCCTGGAAGACTGTTGCCCCAGCACAAATATCGAAACTGAGCTTCTTTCCAGCGGAACGATTGCACAATTTCGACAGGGGCTCCATTAATTCCCAGAGGTCCAACTGGCCTCCCAGTTCTAGGGTCTAGGTACGTGGTTGACTTTGTGTTGTGATCAATGAAGAATGTCACACCCTGTTCAGTGAATCGCCTCTCCCAACCGTTCGGCAGTGGTTGATTAGAAAAAAAGATATGTTGTGTACGCGGATCTTCCCATTGCGATGTTCTGCTGATATGGTTTACAAAGTACGTACGTCCGGTAGGTGGGTGGTACCGTTTCTTCCATCCATAAGGAAGTGGTCCCAATGGGTCGTGATCCTCAAAAGGATTGAATTGGCTAATTTGCTGTAGTTGCATTGCCTGTTGATGTTCAGAATACAACTGTCTGGGGGCTTGCAACATTGCCTGAGAGGGCATTTGCCACATTGTACTTCTGGTGTTGTGGTCCAAGTAAAAGACACGACCATGAGAATTCATTTTCACCTCCCATCCAGTTGGCAAATTGCATCTCAAATAACTCGAGCAGTAAAATCAATTCAATTTCAATACACACAGAACTTATACCTGAGTACAGTACTAATACATTCTGTATCACTAAAAATGACAAATTTCAGTTTAATCACAAACGTTTATCTTAGATAAGAACAGAGAAATTGAACTAATTACTAGTGTACTACTTAGAAAGCGGACTGAATAAGACATTCTTAACCATTAACGCAAAAACGGCTTTCTGTACCTACTGCAATCATCATCGGTCAATATTTTCGATATTTTTCAGGTCAGTTTTTCAGTTCAACAGCGATTTTTATAGGTCCTAATTAGTGTTGGGTATTGGGGCATAAAAAAGCCAATACCCATTACATGGAAAACACCCCAATCCAATACACCCAATACCAGTTCGCACTCTGATAAAAACTATACAAAAACCAGTTAAAATTTTATCAAGCCTCCCATTTATTTTAGTTTCACTGTAAATTGGGCAGTCGGGATCCTATTCTTAGAGATTCGTCGAATTTGTGGAGCGGCTTCGGTGCTTAGACAGCTCAGTCGGTTCCCATTTACCTACTCGCTGTCACCAGCTTTCGGTGGCCTGGGTTGGGCTTTGTGCCGACCACCAACTCTTTGCGGCAAGAAACTTGCCCCACCCAGTGGATGAGCGCACGCGCTTTGCGGCCTAAACCACTACACCAACTGTGCCGGCAAAAATGACACTTAGTACCAAGCAGTCGAAGAATTAACAAATTATAAAAAACCTGGTGAATGTATACCCTTTACTGTTACAAATTCCACTGACAAGTGACGACAAGATACCTCCTGACCTTGTGTGGCTCGGACTAGCGAACGACCAGTTACCACAGGTCAAAAGTTGCGAGTTGTATTAGCTTAGCATAAAAGGAAGAGAAGAAAAGTAATAGAAAAGAAAGAAGTACCGACTCAGCAACGACTCCAACAGCATCTTGCGCCCAGCTGGCTTGCTTGAGTTTCAGTCGAATGGCATCCACAATGGGACTGGCATGATTGGGCATTGGTATTATTCGCTCCGTACACAAGATGCATTTGTAACCTGGCGGTGCAGTGTGAGCTGGCAATGACTTGGCCCAGTCATCCAGACACTTCCAATGGAACAGATCTACACAGCTCTATATAGGGACTGTCTAATACAGTCAGGCACTTAACGCCGTTTATAGTACCGGTACCTAGCGTAGTGGTACCATATATGGTACCACTCTATTCAGATTTCGTACCATATGGTAGCGGCACCCATGGCCAGGGGTAGGGGTACCATATGGTACCACCACAGTCGCCCAACATGGGGTACCATCATACATGTACTAGAGGGTTTGGGGGTTACCCCCTAGCTGAAAAGGCCAACCCCCCTCACCCCCCGAGACAGGTTAAGGGACCCCCTCCCGACTAGAGATGGAACCATAAAGAAAAATACCGGATACTGGATAGTCATGGTTCGTGCAGCTTTTGTATAGCAAAATTCCCTGACCAAAGTCAAAATTCCCTGGCCAACCAGGGCGAGGAAACTGCAACCAATCTGAGAAAATTTTGAAAAATTGGCTTTGTAAAAGCATTTAAACGGTATTCAGAGGTTGAATTTCCGGTTTAAGTAGCAGTATATAAAATCAGAAGACCGATTTTCAAAATAGAGTTGTGAAAAGTGCTCACAGAACCATTTGTAGGCGAGATGTTTCTGATGCTATCAAATTTTTCCCTGACCAGACACAAAATTCCCTGACTTTTCCCTGATTCCCTGACTTTTTTAAAATTCCCTGACTTTTCAGGTCCCGCACGAACCCTGATAGTGCTTTGGATCTGAAAAATACCATACGTAGAAAGAAAATACCGGATAGCCGATACCGGATAGTGTTTGAAAGCTAAAAAAACCGGATAATACCGGATTACGGTTGCATCTCTACCCCCCCCCGACCCAAAAATACAAGTACTAGTAGTGGCTCCAGTATTAACAAACTGGGTCAGAAATCACTAATTTTTAGCCTAAAATTCGCTTTAAAAGACTTTGGGAACCGAATTTGGCGTTTCCACTGCTGATATTGAAGAGAAATCGGTGTTTTTGGAAGCCTTTTTTCTCATTTTTTGCTTGTTTTCAGCTCTAAAACGCTATTTGGCAGCTTAAAATAGTGATTTTTAGCGTCGTTACTAAAAAACGTGCTAAAAACGCATTTCAGGCGTCTTGGAGCTTTTTGAAATTTGGGACCCCCGTCTGGGCGAAACCCCCCTCGACCCCCCCACTGAGGAAACCCCCTACCCCTTTCCCTCCAGGTCGCCCCGGAGCTGTTACATGTATGGGTACCATATGGTACCACTACCCTAGGTACCGGCACCATAAATGGTGTCGGTACCATAAACGGCGTTAAGTGCCTGACTGTAACAGGCCCCACCCGTCCTCACCATACATGGGCCGGAAAAATCCTGAGATATTGGCTCTCAAAATCAAAACAGTGATTTTGGCAGTGAACAAAAGAAATTTATATTATGCGGTGCACTTCATAACAAAACGGATTCCTACTACTGCTAATGGCTATTGGAGGCTTTATTGGACAAACACACGCTCGGTTACTTCACCTGTAAAGGCTCGTTAGCCCTCAGCAGTATACATGTACTAGGGGGTTGGGGGTTACTCCCCCCAGCTGGAAAGGCCAACCCCCCTCACCCCCCCCCCCGAGACAGGTTTAGGGACCCCCCCCCCCGACCAAAAAATACAAGTACCAGTGGTGGCTCCAGTATTAACAAACTGGGTCAGAAATCACTAATTTTTAGCCTAAAATTCACTTGAAAAGCCTTTGGAAACCGAATTGGGCGCTTCCACTGCTCATATTTAAGAGAAATCGGTGTTTTTGGAAACTCTTTTTGTCATTTTTTGCTTGTTTTTAGCTTTAAAACGCTATTTGGCAGCTTAAAATTGCGATTTTTAGCATCCTTACTGGAAAAAAACGTGCTAAAAACGCATTTCCAGGCGTTCTGGAGCTTTTTGAAATTTTGGACCCCACCTCTGGACGAAACCCCCCCTCGACCCCCTATCTGAGGAAACCCCCCTACCCCCTCCCCGCAGGTCGGCCCGGAGCTGTTACATGTATGCTCAGCAGTAGCAATCTGTTTTATTGTGAAGTGCAACCGAATCGCCAAAATCTGCTTCGACTTTGAGGGCAAATATCCCACCCAAGAACTACTAAGCAGCGTGACTAAAATAAACTTACGAAGACAGGTCAATCGGACCACATCTAAATTGGGGTCTGAGAGGAGATTTCCGCAGAAAGCGCAGTTGGGATCGTAATCACTGTCCTGCAGCCACTGCAGATAAGTCTGCGCCACGCACTGCAATTAGTAATTAATTAATTATGGATTTTGAGGTGAAAATAGATAGATTACCTTTTCGTGTGTGCTAACCAGACAATGTAAACAAACGTTGACTCTGTGTTCGTAGCAGAATAGATTTGTCACTTTTCTTCTCGGACACTTGCACAGACCCATCCTCTCCTCACTCTACTAGCACTTCTGATTCTGAGCAACCATTTACTTATTTACTAGAGCTACGGGTAGTTGTAGATATATTTATTTATTCGGTTCATCAGCAGCCAGAGCCAGCTATCCGATCCGATCCGAATCCGACTGAAGAACAGTGATAGATAACCTCGCATCCAGTTTGGCCGCAGCAGATTTTATAATAAGCCCGATGCGAAGACAAACAAATTTGCTCGTGGACTGATAAAGCTGTTTTTTTGGAGAGAACAGTTAACCCGACAAGCTGCCAAGCATAACAACAAACAAAATACAAAAAAGAATAAAACGAAGAATTATGCAACCAGATCAGAGGAGAGCTGGACCGTTTTTCCGACTTCTAAAGCCCTACTATTCAGAAAATAATGGAAACGGTTTCTAAAAACAGAGACTGTACATTTACAGTTTCTATGGAGAGGCTATTGCAAATGTTAATAACACGGTTAGCAAAAAAAGTTTTTGCGAATATCCAAGTTCGTACGTTTTACAAACAACTTTATTGTGTCGTTGACAAACAAAAATAAAAAACCGTTAGCTTGGCAAGTTTACTACTCCATTAAGTAAAGTAAGTGTTGAAACTATAGAAAAACTTAAGATCTACGTAATTTTAGGCCGTCAGAAGAATTATTGTAGGTATTTATTACGGACAACCTATTAATGCTTGATGTTCGCAGCTATGAAGCATGAATTTGAAAATGATAAGTAATCTTAGCCCTAACTAGGTATGATTCTCGCATATACTTACGATTTTCGAAAACATGTTGGTACGTACATATAGTGCGTAATTCATTACGTCATAAAAGACAATTCATTGCTGTTGATTACGTTTTCGTAATTTGCTATACTCGCTTGTTTCAGTGAGAAATCCCCCCTATTCCCTATCTCTTTCGCCTCCACCTGGATTTCTTTTCTTCGCAACTCTCCTCATTGATCAGCGCCCGTTTGAAGCAATAGGATGCGAAGTTCAGCAAAAGTTTAAAACCGGTTACCGTAAAATAACCAACACACGTTGATTATATTCATTCAATTTTGCAGTAGGTTTGTCTTCTCCCGGCGGAAAACTCGGATAAAGGGTAACGTAGAAGCCAAAGAATACCTAGGAAAATTAGTGCAAACAACTAAAAAAGTTTCCAAAGATTTCTCTTAAATATCAGCAGTGGGTGGAGGCCCCAAATTCTGTTACCAAACACCTTTTATAGTCAGACAGTTACGGCCGTTTATCGTAGTGGCAGGCACCATACAGTATATACTGTAGTACCGGTTCCTAGGCTAGGAGCACCATATATGGTACCCCCAAGTTCGGCCGACTGTGGTAATATGTTATGAAAGCAGATGCAGTAACATTTTTTTTGCATATACTTTCTTCATATATATCATGTTATATATGGTACCTTCCCTTACCCATTGCCATGGGATGGGTGCCGGTGCCATATTTGGTACGAAATCTGAAGGTAGCGGTACCGTATATATGGTACCAGCACAGACAGGCAACAGAGCCAAGGGTGGGGTACCATTACCATATATGGTGCCAGTACCATAAACGGCGTTAAGTGCCAGACTGTTTTAAGCGGATTTTAAATTAAAATTTTTTAGGATTTCTGTCTGAGTCAGTGTGTGAGGGTCCCTAGCGGCACAGTTGGTGTTTAGATAAGGCTCATAGCCACTGTACGCGACGCTCATCCTCTCGGCGCGGCAAGTTTCTTGCCGAAAAGAGTTGGTGATCGGGCAAAGCTGCACCCAGGCCACCAAAAGCTGGTGACAGCGAGTAGGTAAATGGGAACCGACTGGATCTGCCTAAGCACCGAAGCCGCTCCACAAAGCATGCGTGTGGAGAAGAAGATCTACGATGTCAGAAGCTGTCTCAGAAACCAACTATGCCGGGAGCCCTCTGGCCTATGGGACCCCGGCGGCCGTCGGGAGCTGTCAGAATCATGGCATCAACACGCCGGCCGCCCTCCTGGTGATCGGCACCCAGCAGCATGGCTAGGAATGGCTGGCAGTGAAAGAAGGGCAACGTCCGAGATGACGAATCATGGGGGCGGAAAATGGACCACGAGTCTGATCGTAGGCCGTAAGTAGAGACCTGCGCGGGCCGCCTTTTTGGCGGCCCGGCCCGGCCCGGATTTTCAAATTTCCAGCCCGGCCCGGCCCGGCCCGGCTGACATTTCGTGCCGGGTAGCCCGGCCCGGCCCGGCATCTCAAAATTTTCAGGCCCGGCCCGGCCCGGCCCGGCAAATTTAGAATGGCTCAAAAACGCTGAATATCGCTATTTTTAGCAATTGCAAAGTAAAAACGAAAGTTTTATGGTAAGGAAAAACAGTAGAATAGGCTAAATAACGAAAACGTTTGTTTAATGTTTACGAAAATCCATGTCACTGTTCGGAAGTGAGTTGAAAATCAGAAATGCCGTTTTAGCCCTTATATTTTAGAGTATAAGTTGGTGAAGGTTTGTTCTGTGCAAAACTATATGGAGAATCTGATAAAATATTTCTTAAACCACCGGCGATAACTGACAGCCTGTAACTAACAACAGAGAGAAATACAAGAAGTGCCAGTGCATGTTGACACAATCACATATTGTCTCGAACTAACAGAATGCCGTCAACAGAGTCTGGCTTCAGACGGCAACGTCTCTCTTGAAGGGTGTAGCCGGCGGCACTGAAATTGCGCTCGGACGGTGCACTTGAAGCGGGAACACCAAGCAAGTGGCGCGCCACCAGGCTCAAACGCGGGAACAGCTCCTTGTGCCGCTTCCAAAACTCCAACACATCCAAATCGAGCACCGACTTCTCGAAATTACTGTTCAGGTACTGCTCAACCTCCGTGCGAACGGAATCGTTGCTTTGACAGTGGTCAGAGAGGTCGTCTAAGTCATCCAACACACTGTCTTGCTTCGCTCGTTTTTCCGGCACCTGCGTCTCTGTATCTTCACCACACTGAAACAATTGGTTGTATGTGCAACCATTGCCTGATAATGTAAACACAACGCAATAAAATTAATACACAATGTACAAATTAATTAATATACACGTACCTCTATGGTCTCCAGACGTGGTCCTAACAACTCCATCAGTCGTTCAACTTCCCTCCTGGCTTCTAACTGTCTGTCAATTGGGCAGACCTTGTGATGGAGCGATCGAAATTTGGGACAGATCATAACTGCGGCCAGGTGCGTTGACGTGATTTGGTCTTTAGAGTCCACCGAATCTTCCTGTAGTAGTTGTTTGGCTCGTAGTTTGACAGCGGACAGCTCACAAGAGTCAGAGCTCTTGTCATCACAGTGACGGATCAGTCTGTACCAGACAGGGGCCACCAGGTGAAGCGTTGGCACTTTACTGGCTTCGAGCTCTTTGATTGCTACAATTGAACATAGGTAGTATTAAAAAGTACAATAAAAATACAACCAGACTAACCAGTGTTAAACAACTGCAACAAATCAACCAGCTCTTTCAGCAAAGTGCGGTCAATCATCTGGATCCGGTGCAGTTCGGCACTCTCTTTATAGGAAAACAAAATCTGTCTGATGTTGTCATATTCAGCTGCAAATCAACAAGTACTGTAGAACCTCGTAAACTAAACCGTTGATAAACAGAAGATAAATTCACCGAGTAGCCGCTTCCTTGTACTTTTGTAATAAGCCAAAATCTCGTAAATTTAACAATTTGTAAAATACAATCTTAAAGTAACAACTACTACGAAAACCTTGTCTTTCAGTCAAACTACGCATTGAATACAAGTTTTAGCGATAAAACCCTCCTTAGAAGAAGCAGCGCTATTACAGAAGCAACTCACTCAGAACAGACTCCAACATCGACAATCGACTCAACCACCGCGTAGGAACCTCCTGCTTCAAACTGTGTTTCAAGCGAGGCATTAGTCCAGACTGCTTGAAGTAGGTCACCAGCTCCTTGCAAGCCGAAATCAGATCGAAAACTGAGCTAGGGACAGAAGCTCCTGAATGCTGCTGACTGAAAACCCACTCCAGCACAATGTTCAGGCGATGACAAACGCAAGTAAGGCGGGTTTGATCCGGAAAGGCTTTGCGCACATTCGATGCGTGATCAGTAACAAAAACAATGCGCGGCAAGGCATCGGACAGCGAGAACTTGAGGAGTAATTTGTTCACCAATCTTCTAATGGCTGGCCCGGTGTGACGGTCTTCTTCAAAGTGGGCTGTTTCCAGCACCTTCTCCACAAGCTGGAAGTCCGAGTTCACATAATGAACAGTGAAGCCCAAGAGGGAGGTCTTTGTTATGTCACTGGTCCACAGATCTGTCGTTATTCCACCGCCAGCCTCTGACATTTCCTCCTTAAGCGTCGCAGCAATCTTCGACTTAAGAGAAGCAGCAGTGTCCAAAACACGACGGGAAACAGTTGTTGGATGAGGAATGACAGCGTCAACTGGAACATTTCCATGCGCACTTCCAATCTAAAATTCATTTGGGGGCATTTCTATTTGAGTTTGTTAGTATAATTTGACGAATATTTAAATTAATTTACGTTATTTTTTCTCCAATACGATTTACTGTATACCAGGTCATTTTTGCCTAAATACCTGGAATCTTTTTCCGATTTAAACAGTTGGTATTTGCGGAGCTAATTGATGAAAATACCTATTCAACCAAATTCTAAGTGCCAAATTTTAATTGACTGTAAAATAACGGCACCTACCTCAATAGCAGATGCAATCAGCTCACTAAAACCAGAACCAGTGATGACTTCATACGGTCTCATGTCTCGACAACAGAACTTGACACACGCTTGGATCATCTTCTCCTTAGCAGCTGACGGAACCTTGACCTTGGTAACAAATCTGTTCATCGCACCAAACTGGGCGGCCTTCTTCTTGTTACAGGTTTTCAGGTGTCGATTAAAGGTGCTAGTACCGTGTCCCTATTCTTTCGCTGATACATTGCATAATGCGGTTTACGAACAGTGTACAGTTAAGCCTGTCGCGTGTCTGCCGAAACAAAGTTAGCACAACTCACTACAGAGATACTTAATTAACTGACATATTGTTAAGACTTAAATTCATGCTTAGGCTTAGACTTATTTTAAACAGGACCAGTCACACTTAAATTGGTCGTCAAAGTCAAATTGTTTATCGTGAAAGTATCCTTTCTGTAGCCGTACTTAGCTTTTTACCGAAAGAAACAAAATGACGCCCTAGCGCAAACAGATAAGTGTAATGAAATCGTAATGAAGTATCCATGGCGCCTTTCTTCAGTAAAACACCTGGGCGCTGATTGTATGTATGTACATTGATGAGAATGGTCAAATTTCTTTAATCAAGTAAACACCGGCCCGGCCCGGCCCGGCCCGGCTTGAAAACACAATTTTTGCGGCCCGGCCCGGCCCGGCCCGGCTAAAAATCCCCGCCGGGCGGCCCGGCCCGGCCCGGCCCGCGCAGGTCTCTAGCCGTAAGGCCCCCGCACATCGGAGTGGATCGGAGGGCCCCTAAACGGTTTCGAGCCAAGGTAGGGGAGGTGATGAAGAAGTTGACCAAGTGACCAAGAGGTAAGCCCAAAAAACCTCCCTTGTACATGTATTTGCCTGGCATGTACAAAAAAGTGTAGTACTGCTACTTTCTTCATTATACATACAGTACAGCAGAGATTCTCTCAAATAAACAACCGAAACCCACTTGACATTGTAGGAGTGAAAGGCGATCTAATCACATTAATAAAACTGTCAACCCACCCACAAACCGATCGGTTCGCACGCACAAAACATGTTTGCCACGTGCAAAACCTGACTTTTGCCCCCGCACGCTCTGCCTTAAAAGCCTGGCAGTTGGCCTAGAAGTCATTGTCGATTTACAGATTGTCTTACTTCTTGTTTTCTAATTTTAAACCATGATCAAACCAGCGATATTGCTCTTTGTCTGTTTGGTTGTTCTGCCTAGCTGGATCGAAGCTGCCCAATGTGGCGCCAAGCTTAGCCAGCTAACTTCATGTGTCAGAGAGGCGAGAGAGGAAAAGCGAGAGGGCAAACCGGAAATCGACAAGAAGAAACTGAAAGAAACTATCAAGGCTTGTTTTACTGAGTGAGTTGGAAACCAGCTTACAACTTTCGGTTTTTCCTATAAACGCCCCCAAATAGTTCCCCCTGAGCCAGGGATGCCTACCACACCAAAATTGCACTACTACTAAAATCAATATTTGAATTTAGTACTACTACCATACCAAACCAAATTCAAAACAGCTCCTTCTATACTATACCATACCATATCAAAATCAAACGCCTTTACCAGATAATTTTAGTACTAGAATTATGATTTTGGAAAGGCCTTTTCATTTTAGTACTAGCTTGTTGGCTATATTTATAACACTTTTCAAATGCGTCAAAATATATTCCCAATCCTTTCTGCATGTTTTGATTCGAAAGAACTCAAGAAAGGTGGGTTGAGCATAATTTCCATAGGCTTCTATGTATGACATTATCACAGCAAACCACCACTACTGTACCAAATTCATACCAACCAAATTCAAACTGAATTAGCTAATACTATACCATATCGAATTCAAATCGCCAACTTTATACTATACAATACCATATCAAATTCAAAATTAGAATTTGGTAGGCATCCCAGCCCATATGCGCTTATTCAGATAAGACATTTGTCTTTGAAGAGATAAAAACTATTCTAATAAATGGGCTAAAAAGCAAAAAAAATTGGGGCTAAAAAAGCAGAGTTTCAGAATACAAACACGAGTTCCTTCCTATTGGACTCGGAATTTCTGTCATTCCCTATGACGCGTTGGCCGTCGGTGGCTGACTTTAGAACAACATATCGCTAAAATATAAAAACAGAAGAAATCTTCTAGTTCCGGCTGCAACGATCCCCAGCCTGAAGACGATGACGACGACGAGGACGGCGGTCCCTCCTCCAAATTGGCCAAGAAAGTTCTCCAGAAGCTGGAGAAGTTCGGATTCAAGATAGATGGCATCACTGACAAAAATTTGGTCAAGGTTCTCGAGTCAGTCAAGGCTTGCGGCAAAGAAATCAAGGACGAGATGAAGCCAGAAATTGAGAAATGCGTCCAGGGCAAAGATGAGCAGCTTAGCGACTTCACCTTCCCTGACAGGTTGGAGGAGGTTGATGAGGATGAGGATGGTGAAGGTGACGACGAGGAACAGACTCTCCGACGACTGATGCGCTTCTTGAGGGGGGGCAAAGGTCGAAAGGGCAAAGGCAGGAAGGGCAAAGGCAAAGGCAAGGGTCGCGGCGGCGGTGGTCGCATGCTGAAACGGTCAGTTACAAATTTTGCATGTTTTTTTTCGTTTTGCATTTTTTTCATATTTTTCTCAATTTTCTATTTTTTCAGCGCCAAGCGTCTGGTAGGTGCTGTCTACAACAAGGAAATCTGTGCTACAAGCGAAGCCAGAGATAGAGCCCAGAAATGCATCGAATCGGCGGTGGACAAAGTGATCCCGAGCGAGCTGAAATGTCTGAACCCGGTTGAACTGATGTTCAAGAAAGCCGGAAAACGGGCCAAATTCTGCGAGCAGCGCGAGAAATGTCTAGAAGCGTGCGTTTAATTAATTTTAAACTCATTCGTAGGAAGCCCGGTAACAGATCAGCCTACCAAGGGGGCAAGTGGTCTTGTATGATTTACCAGATATCGTCGCGTCAATTAGCATTTACTTACATTCCGGTCAGACCGTAAATTGCCACACTACCGTATCTACTCACTAAATTCGTGTCGAAACCCCTAAACAATTTAAACAAACAGGACTACCAATAGATTCGCTTGATATAGTTCTATTTGTACTTACTGTTCAGGCTTGGAGAAGACTGTGCCGAAGCGAAGCAAAAGGCCAAAGGCTACATCTGTGAGTGCGCATCGGAGGAGTTGGAGAAATCGTTGGAAAGCAAGATCGAGGACTTCAAGCAGTGCCTGAACAAGCAAGCAGGAGTGGGCATTGAAGACCCTAACCGAATCTTCAAGAAGGCATTGGGTCGATTCGGAAGAAGAGCTATGAGAGGGGCGTGTGAACGGGCAGGAAAGGGCCGTCGATTCGATCCTTGCGATCCGGAGAGTAGAAGGGAACGAAGAAGAGGAGGGGAGGAGGAGGAGGAAGAGGGGGGTAGAGGCAGACGGAGGGGCAACAGAAAGGGGAAGGGGTGGCGGAAGGGAAGAAAAGGACGCAAGGGAAGAAGGAATAACTAGGATAATAGGTTGCGTTATGTAAATTTTTGTCTTTAGTCTCTTGTGTTTGTGTATAAGAGGATTTTTTAAGTTTTGATTGCTATTTCAAAGTGCGCTGATTTTTATAATATAATAATACAGTCAGGCACTTAACGTTTATGGTACTGGTATGATATATGTTGCCACTAACCCATATATGGCACCACCAACCAATACCATAAACACGTTGCTGCCTCCTGACTGTTTAATACAGTATAGATAAAAAAAAATGTCCCATCGCTTTTTCGGCCTTCACTCAAACGTTTCGTTCTCAGTCACTTCTTTACCGATTTGGCTCAAATTTTCAGCAAAAATTAACAACATGGTTGGCTAAATATTCTGCAAGTTTAGTGCCAAAATTCCGACTCGTACTGGTTTTATGACCCAAAAACTAGGAATGAGGGTGGTCCACGCAAATCTAATTTTTTTCGGTAATACAAGGAGTACAGGCCTGAAACTTGCAGGAATGATTGGTGTTGCCATTGGGCATAACATACTAAGCGGGCAGCCCTGTAGCTCAAAGGGCACTAAAATGGGGGAATTTCAAAAACATGACGAAATATGACTTTTCTTCGTAAAACCGGCAAAATGACGATTCAAAAGATTTTCAATTTTCAAAAAACGCTGCAGGGATGGTTAGTATGGTGTGGAACAGAGCTTAAATATCAGGTTCATTTATTTGTCGAACTTCCTGCTACAATCTATGTTGATTAACAACAGATTCAGTGCTTTGATTCTAGAAGGTGCAGATTTCTTAACTATGGGATTTTCACTCATGTTTTTGAAATTCCCCCATTTTAGTGCCCTTTGAGCTACAGGGCTGCCCGCTTAGTATGTTATGCCCAATGGCAACACCAATCATTCCTGCAAGTTTCAGGCCTGTACTCCTTGTATTACCGAAAAAAATTAAATTTGCGTGGACCACCCTCATTCCTAGTTTTCGGGTCATAAAACCAGTACGAGTCGGAATTTTGGCACTAAACTTGCAGAATATTTAGCCAACCATGTTGTTAATTTTTGCTGAAGATTTGAGCCAAATCGGTAAAGAAGTGACTGAGAACGAAACGTTTGAGTGAAGGCCGAAAAAGCGATGGGACATTTTTTTTGATCTATACTGTATTTCTGTAATATATTGCATATGTACTATATTATCGTACGTTACTATTCATTGCTTGATATACCGTAAAACTTTTAATAAAAGCGCACGCTCGAATAGTAGCGCTCTTTACGGACCGCCCGAAAATATAAACGCGCACGCTCTAATAGTAGCGCTCCCACGCGCACTACTATCAACGCTTTGTAACGTGTTTCCAATCTAGAACACTGTCCCTTTGAGAGAATTTTCTTTGATTAAGCTTGCAAACATTAGTCTGACTAAAACTCATATAAAGATTGCTTGTGTTTAAGACAAAAAACCCTGTATTTTCAGAAAGATCAGGATACTTGAGATGGCCAATGTAGCACTGAAATAATAAACGCGCACGCTTCAATAATAGCGCCCCCAAAAGCAATCACGAATATTATCAGAAGTTTACGGTAATTGTTCTGATAACGATATTTGTACAGAATTGCTATATTATCGTCGATTATTATTTTATTATATTTTGCTTGATATATCTGTACATAGATATCTTATACATACAATAAATAATAATGAACAAATACAACTTTATCTGTCAACTCCCGGCAACTCTACAACTTCCGATTTAGGTTCTTCTTTAGTATTCAGTCTCATACTACACGCATATTCATTGCAGTAACAGCTCAAAACAGTGGGCTCTCGATTGGTCAATTTCTCCTTCAAAAACAATTGTCTTTTCTCTCTCTCCACCACACTTTTCTCCAACCAATCGTCCACCAAACTTCTTCTATTCTTGGCCTTCAAGTAGACGCACGAATAAACCACCGGACAAACATCAGACTGCCGTTTGATCAGTCTGTAAATTGGCTCCAACTCAGTACCATTGGGCCTAGGCATCTTCTCTTCATGCTCCAGCTGGATGGACTGAAGCGGCGCGTCGACGCACCGCTTCACGCGTCGGACGCGCGGTGCGTCGCGCGCAGGTTCGTCGCCGCACGGACACGGCACCAATTCGCCTGCGAACGAAAGCCAAATCAAAGCCAAAAGTACTGCAAAGGTGAATACCATAACAGAAGTCGGCAAAATGGACAGTTTTAGACGTGCAACAGGATGTGGACTGACCCAGCGATTATGCGAGAGTCGAGTTGGGCGGCCGACAGTTGGTGTCGCACTAGAACTGCACGCCAAATTAGTGTTTTTAGGCGAAGTAAACAACCAACGCATACTCTGGTTGATTTTGACGTCTAAATACGTTTGTGCGAAAAGAAAATTTATGGAGCTCGAAATTCGCCAGACCTTTTTTAAGTTAGAACTGTCGTATGTACAATACGGTTAAGATTGACTGTAACAGTCCGGCAATTAACGCCGTTTATGGTACTGGCACCGGTACTACTGTACAGTAATACTATATGATGGTACGTACTACTCCCTTCAAATTTTATAGTGGGACCATGTGACAGCGGCACTCATGGCCATGGGTATCTTATTATGTAGTGGCGCTAGCCTAATGTATGTAGGTAACCCTGTAGACCCCCTGTGACAATACATGTAACATGGGGGTCTGGGGGGTCTGCCCCCCCACCCGACTTAGGCCGGACCCCCACGGATGGGGACGCCCCCCCCCCGAGACGATATCGCCGACCCCCCTCCGATTTTTCTGGCAAGTAAATTTTTGAGCAAATTTTTGCAATTTTTTACAATTTCAGACACAAAAATTGCCAAAATCGCCTGCAAAACAGCACTTTTTGGCTGTATTTCAGCCCAAATTAGCGATTTTTAGCACAAAAATTGCGATTTTTTTTGATTTTTGAGGGTTTTTGTGCCCTACCCCCCTCCCAAAATTTTGGCTCAGACCCCCCCCGGCCGGCGCCAGACCCCCCCCAACCCCCCTCCCCCCATCGGCGGATGACCTGTTACATGTATGCCTGTGACATGTATGTAGGTACCGGTATCATACAGGGTACCACCACAGTCCTCAAACGTCGGGGCACCATTATGTTGCCAAGCCTCCGGTACATATCATACCTGTCACAGGGGGGTCTGGGGGTCTGCTCCTACCCGACTAAGGCCAGAACCCCCCGGATGGGCCCCACGAGACGATTTCGCCGACCCCCCCTCCTCCGATTTCTCTGGCAAGTAATTTTTTGAGCAAATTTTTACGATTTTTTACAATTTCAGACGCAAAAATTGCCAAACGCCTGCAAAACAGCACTTTTTTAGCGTACTTCAACCCAAATTAGCTATTTTTGATTTTTGCGATTTTTTCGATTTTTGAGCGTTTTTTGTGCCCAACCCCCTCCCAAAATTTTGGCTCAGACCCCCCCCCCCCCGGCCGGCGCCGGCGCCCCAAACCCCTCCGTCTTCGGCGCATGACCTGTTACATGTATGGCACATAACATAACACCGTCACCATAAATGGTATGGTGTGAGTATCATAAACAGCGTTAAGTGCCTGATTGTACAGTGCAGTATGTAAAACAAATTTAACAAATCAAATTTATCATAAAAAATCAAATCTAATTTAACATTTTTATTCTCGCGCATCAAATCTAACGCGTTTACTTTACAAAGTCACCTAATCAAGCGCAATTTACAGATTTCGCATAGCAACCACAGCTACGTATGCAGGTAATTACGAAAATCTAGGTTTAGCTCGATATATCGATCAGAGTTGAAAAAAATAGTGGTCTGCCTTTAATGCACAAGTGTCTATTACTAATAATGGAAACGGCCCGGACAGCTCGACTCAGGAAAGCCAGGTTGCAACGGGACCTAGAACGGTTTTGGAACGACGAAATATCGGGCATTTCGGTCGGACCGTTGGAGGGAGATGAGTCTATCTGGATTGCTACTCTTCAGGGTCCCCCTGGAACTCCTTTTGAAAACTCAGAACTACAGTTGCAGATTGAATTTCCGGACGATTACCCGTTCATGCCACCAAAAGTAGCAATTTTTTTGTAATAAAATACTTAAATTAATCGGTTTTAGCTAAAGTTCACGAGTCCGGTGTTTCATCCAAATGTGTGTCGATCTACTGGAAGTATCTGCATGGATATATTGAGAAAAAGATGGGATGCAAGTTTAGATGTGGCCACGGTTTTGATGAGTGTCTCAATACTACTGCAGGTACTGTTATTTTACTAATTACTAAACTACTACAAAATCAGCTCTTCAATTTATATTTTATTTTTGTTGCACTACCAACCAAGCAGCTTTGATTTTACTAATTTTTGTTTTACTTATAATTTTACTACGATTTTACTAGTCATTAGGGACAATTTTGCATCAATAATGCCAAGATCTTATGAATAATTATTATTGTTGGTGCTAAATAGTTGCTAAATTTGATCATGATACTGTACCAGGTTCTCAAGAACTTTAGAGACAAAACTGTGGGAAATTCGACTGACAAAAGTGCGCCCACACATCTTTTATTACAAAATTGATCAACAATAAATAGTTGTTACTATTTTAGTAGCTTTTGGTCAATTCCAGCCAAATTCTTGATCAATTTTGCAATAAAAGTTGTGTGGGCGCACTTTTGTCAGTCGAATTTCCCACAGTTTTGTCTCTAAAGTTCTTGAGAACCTCGTATCATGATCAAATTTAGCAACTATTTATTACCGACATTAATTATTCATGAGATCTTGGCATCAGTGATGAAAAATTGTCCCTAATGACTAGTAAAATCGTGGTAAAGTTAGTAAAAGTATTAGTAAAACAAAAATTAGTAAAATCGGAGCTGTTTGGTAGTTAAACAAAACTACAAATAAATAATTACTAATAAAATGATGCATGAAAATTTTACTGTTGACGGCCTTTGTTAATTTAATTTAGTTAACTGGTTCTTAATTTAACTTTTTAATATTATTTTACTACTAGTAAAATACCACTAGTATTGCTAATTTTGTTTTACTATACTATAGTAAAATAACAGTAGCTTCAGGAACCAAATACAGAGCAAGCTGCCAACGAAGAAGCGGCCTACCTGTTCAAAAACGACGTTCACTCTTACGATAAGCAAGTGCGCAAGACGCTGCTTAAGAAAATCTGAGTTTATCGAAACTTTATTGCCAAGCTGCATGTACATGTACTATATATTTTTAATAAAGTAATGCAAAGTTTCGCGAGTCATTTCCATAGCCGTTTCTAATCTGATTCATCGTCATTACTTCCTGATTTGGTATGCTAATCTGTGAGCGCCTTAGTTTACAATAAATTGACAACAACATTAGACACGCTAATCCAATTAACACCAAAGAAATTGATACCAAAACCGGAATCAGAATCACAGTCGGAGGGCTCGTTGATTGGTCAGTAGTAGAATCGTTGCTATTGGCTGATCGAGTAGTCGACGTTGCTGATTGGTCGGTGAAAAAATCGACGGTCTTCGTTGATTGGTTGTTGTTGTCGTCGTCGTCGTTTGACTTCGGTCGGCTAACCAGGGCGTCGTTTTCTGGTTTTGGATCGGTTGTTACGAATTTTAGTCGGGGACTTTGTGAAGTGATATTCAAATATTCATCGATAGCAACTGTAGTATAATTAGCAGATAGGCAGCTGTCAAAAATTGCAATCAAAATCATCAAATAGATATACATTTCTTTTATCTGAATTCTAGCGCACACCAACCAACAGAGGAAATAATTCAATGAATGGCCAGCCGTAAAAAAGGTTTTTTTGCAAAAAGGCTGCTTAATCACGTTGTTTTTGTTCCGGCCCTACGTATTTCCCTGTTCAAACGATAACATAAACATTGCAATTTCATCTCTAAAGGTTAGTTCGCCTTTCTATCGATACGTACTTTGAACAATTTGAACCGCTTTACACGGCTTTTTTTGTGCAAGACACATATTGGGCCACAGTGACTTTAGTTTTGAACTTTTCGCAGAAAACGCATAGAGTTCCTCGAATTTTTCTCGTCGCGCAAGATCGAAAAGAGCTATAACAGACAAAAGTGGAAAACCGGTTTACAAAGAAATCACCAGTTAGATAGTTTTAGTACTGCGCGCACTTGTAAAATAGTTGTTTAGTGCGTTGACTGGAAAAGGTAAAATGAACTGTCGACTAATAATGCAAGTTTCCGTGTTTGGTAGCAACTTTCTAGTCTTTGTAAGTTTTAAAATTAAATAAAGCTCGTTTGGAAGTTAATCGAACTTTTAGATTACGGGTGTGGCGCTACTAGTCCTAAGTTTGGACTACTGTTGGCAAGTCCGACTTGAACCTGGACTTATTAATAGGTTTTTAACCTGAAATCTGTGGACTTGAACCTGAACCTGAACCAATTTTATTTCAGCCGGACTTGAACCTGTATCGTTTTACTGGACTCACTCAATAGGTTCAAAATTTGAGTGAAAATTTAGGCAAAATTTGTCAAATTTTCGGTTGGATTGCACAACATTTTCATGATTTCTTGTTTTTACACCGATTTTTCAAACTAAATATGCGAGAAAACGAAACTACTGCCCCATAAAATATGGTTTTCGTCTTTGATTACTAGTAGACAGGCTTAAATAGCTCAGAAAAAGTTGCGATCAGTGCAAAATTTCAACAATTCTTGAAATTATCAGTGGACTTGAACCTGAACCTATTGTCCAGGTTTTTTAGATGGTGGACTTGAACCTGGACTTGAACCTGAAATTTCGATGTTGGACTTGACTTGAACCTGAACTTATTTTTTTAACCCCGGACTTTCCAACACTAGTTTGGACATCTCTGTTCGGTATGAAAAGAGACTAAAATTGGAAGAAATCATGCTTGAAGCCCAAGTTTCTGGCGTCGATCTGGGTCAAGTACAGTACCTTTTTAGTTATGGATCACAATTGGTATTCCTAAAAAGTCAATCTTCTGTCTAAACTAAACTGTATTCTACTTGCGCTTGTAATCTCTGAAAAGAGCGTCGTTTCAATCCAAATCCATTTCAAATCAACATAACATAAGCTACCGTGCCGTATAAAACGGTATATACGTGAAAGCCGGTCTTCGTGAAATTAAGAATAGCCGCGCTGGTTTTTGTTTTTCGTTTTATTTTTCGGAAACCATGAGTCGACAACAAAGATAAGATAGCGAACATAAAAATGCACAGAAGAAACGGAATACGCATTTTAGGAAGGCGACAAAGACAAATTACCTTAGGAATGGAATGAAGCTTGATCCTATTACCTAGCCATCCTTTCTCCCTCCCATGAACTCTGCACTGCTGCCGCCGACGGAAGTGAAGAAACGATAAATATAATAAAAAGAAGAGTTGTTAGCCAGTTTAGCCCCTACCATACATGTACTAGGGGGTTTGCGGGGGGTTACCCCCCTGCTGGAAAGGCCAAACCCCCCTCACCCCCCCGAGACAGGTTAAGGGACCCCTCCCCCAGACCAAAAAATACAAGTGGTGGTAGTGGCTCCAGTATTAACAAACTGGGTCAGAAATCACTAATTTTTAGCCTAAAATTCACTTGAAAAGCCTTTGGAAACCGAATTTGGCGTTTCCACTGCTGATATTTAAGAAAAATCGGTGTTTTTGGAAGCTGTTTTTGTCATTTTTTGCTTGTTTTTAGCTTTAAAACGCTATTTGGCAGCTTAAAATAGCGATTTTTAGCGTCCTTACTGAAAAAAACGTGCTATAAACGCATTTCTAGGCGTTTCGGAGCTTTTTGAAATTTGGGACCCCCACCTGGGCGAAACCCCCCTCGACCCCCCACCTGAGGAAAAAACCCCTCCCTACCCCCCTCCCCCCAGGTCGGCCCGGAGCTGTTACATGTATGGCCCCTACCAAGTACAAAATAACTTTTTTGACTGTGTGTATTATGCGAATGCAATAATTCATACCACAACCAACTCAATTCCTCTGATTGAATCCGATAAAAAATTTTTCTTTTCGTCTTTATTTTTTCCTCCAGCGTTTAGCGCTGCGTAAGATCGGCGGCGCAGTTTACGTAACTTATGGTAGCCTTATTCTTCGCGTCGAGATAATAAAACCTAGTTCAAATTGTGATGTCCCACCAGATGATCAAAGACAGAGTAGCGTTCAGAGATTACAAGCTATGCGCACATGAGTTTTGGGTGCAAAACGGGTTATCGCTACTTTGCGCTGTTGGATTCATCTTGTGTTTTGTTGCCATTCTGGGCTGTTGGGCTCTGAAGCGTGAAAGCAGATGTCTTCTAATGATAGTAACTATATTTATCTGCTGTTTTATTATTAAAATGTAAAATTCTTCTTTTAGCATTTTGGCTTTCTACTGATACTGGCAGTAATTCAGTTCGTGGCTTCCAGCACTCAACTGAACAGTCAGAAAAATATTCAGAAGCATATTTCGCTGGCTTTTGTGTTGTCTTACAAAAACTTGCGCAATAAAAGTTCGACAAATATCAAGAGACTTCAGTTTGAGGTAAACTTTTTGTTGGTACCATTTACAGTGGGAAATATCGAAATTTTTAAAACATATTAATATAACTATACATATATGTTTTTCGCCAATCAAACATATAAATAACACATATAGTTATATGTTTCTGAAAATTGAATATGCACATATTTTTAAACATAAAACATATTTGTGTAAAAGACGCTTATTCACTTAAATTTTCTCTTAATTTTCGATAATTCTAGCTTGAGATTATGAATTTCCTGTTTAAAACGGTTTGTAACAATTTAGATAGCATATACTTTGACTCAATAAGTTTAAGTGAAAGTCAGATTTTGGAAAAGTTTACTGTCAAACAGCAACCAAAAGTCTTGAAATAATGAAATCGTATAGCAAAAATATGTACTGTACATGTTTCCAGAAACATATTGGCCTCAAAACATATAAATACAAAACATATTTGACATGCAAACATATTGAGAAACATAAACATATATGTTTTTCCAAAAGCAAACATATTTATGTTACTGTTATTTTACTAGTGGATTTATATTTTACTATTTACTAAATTTACTACAAATTCAGCCTGTCAATTTAATTTATATTTTTGTTTTACTACCAGGCAGCTCCGATTTTATTAATTTTTGTTTTACTAATAATTCTACTAATTTTACTACTATTTTACTACGATTTTACTAGTCATAACGTGGAATTTTGAATCAACGATGTCAAGATATTGTGAATAGTTGATGTTGGTCCAAATATTTGCTAAATTTCATCATGATACGAAGTTCTCCAGAACTGTAAACATAAAAACGTGTGAAATTCGACTGACAAAAGTGCGCCCACACATCTTTTATTACAAAATTGATAAAGAATTTGGCTGGAATTAACCAAAAACTAGTAAAATAGTAGTAAAATTTTCATTTTACTATTGACGGTTTTTGTTAATTAAATTTAATTTTTACTTAACTATTGGCTCTTAATTTTACTTTTTACTATTATTTTACTACTAGTAAAATACCACTAGTATTACTAATTTTTGTTTTACTATACTATAGTAAAATAACAGTAATTTATGTTTTAAAACATATACATAAAACATATATGTTTCCCATAGTAGTACCATTTACTTTTTTCATTAATTACAATATTACTACTTTAGCTTCATTGCTGTGGCATTAACGGCACAGACGAGAGTTTAGCTGGCCTAAGCCAAAACTGTCCTAATGGTTTGTATCGCGGCTGCGTGGCAGAATTAACGAAGTTCGCTTGGAATTGGGTAAAAATGATAGGTCGAATCGGACTGGCAACTTTGTTGGTTGAGGTGCTGTTTAATTGTCTAATTTTGATCAACAAACCAATGAATAACTTTTGTTGTAGATTGTCGCAATGGTATTATCATGTGTGCTGGTGCATCTAATCGGAAAAGCTAAAACAGAATACGAAAGCTTTAGGTGATTTTTGTCTGACGTTCTGTATGTGTACCCTCTTGAAATCACTCTAAAATAATACCCACTCATTTTGGAAGAGCGAACGTCAATAGTAGGTAGGTGTCCAAATTGCTGTACGCACACACACGTACATGTACAGGCATGTAGATAATGTAGTTTCCTACCGTACAACTACCGTATGTTACCGATCATCATCATCATCTGTCTAAGGGGCCGTCCATAAACGACGTCGTTCCAAAATCCCGATTTTTCGGACCCCCCAAAATCGCCTTGCGTCGTTCCTTGCGGACCCCCCCCCTACGGCAAGTCGCTTTCGGTTTACCCCCTCCCCGATAAAAGAGCTGTACATACAGTTGTGTCACGTTTTCTTGTTGCCCTACAGCGCAATTAATTGAATAAATCCATACAACCACTCCGGAAAGCTATTCTGTATGTAGAAACGTTTGACAGAATGTGCATAAATCGAAAATAATGCAATCGAAGTACCCTAAACTTCCGAAAAAAGCGACGTCGTTCTTTGCTACCCCCTACTGACCGGTGCATCGTCTATCGTCGCACTTCAGCTGACTCCCCTCCCCCCTCTGCAACGACATCGTTTATGGACGGCCCCTAAGAGAAAGGCTCGAGGTGTGGGTTTGAGCAGCAGCATCCTATGGTGGAGGTATGAAGAAAAAACAACTGTTTATTTTACTCTTTACAGTTTTATGTTTTAAACTCTGTTTTAAAGGCGTGTTTCAAGGCTAATTTTTTCCGACTTTTCTCGCTCTCTTCAACAAACTAATATACTAAAACTGTAAATTTCAGTCAATTTTGCACAATGAAAACCGCACTGTCAGATTAGGAGTGGCTCAGGCTCACACACAGCTAAAATTGTTACAAATACTGCTTTCGGTATCCGCCCATTTCGTCCCGACCGTTTCGTCCCCTTGCTGTTAGTCCCGGCTGTTTCGTCCCGACCGTTTCGTCCCGGCCAAGTTTTAAAGTGACCGTTTCGTCCCGGTTCACAAAGTAAAACATGCACATCCAAAGCGCGAAAACCAAATCGTTCATTCTTTTAAACAGAAGCCAGTCTGTCATACGTGTACGTGCTCATACAGTAATAAAGCCATGTAGGAGCTGTACACAATAACAATACTATGCTCTGTACGGCCGGGACAGTTGGTGTAATGGTTTAGCCCGCAAAGCCCTATGCGCGTGGTCAGTGTTGCCAGGTACTAGCCAGTTCAGTATACTACCGCTAGCTCAAAATTATTCTACTTTATACTACAATTTTCGACAATATACTACGTTTGCATACTACACAGCAAAACTGTCAGATCAAAGGTTTAAAGCATAGAAATCTGTTATGTAATTCTGACAGTACCGGAGAGTGCTGCATAGGGTACCCCTCCAGATAGCGTACCCGGGGTACACTAACTGGCACTTAGTGCCGGATTGTGTACCCGGGGTACAGTATTTGGAGACAGGTTTTATGTCATTGGTGTCCAAAATTTCCAACATTACGGTAGGTTTAAAGCAGGTCTACGTATATTTTTGCGAATTTTGAATCGTTTTTACTGATACAAACCTCACAAGAATGGAAACTTTGACCAACCACTCTCATTTTCATGGCAGAATAAGTAATCTCGATTGGGAAATTGCATTTTTGCTCCGAAATCGTGAAAACAAGCAGTTTAACATGATTTGGCTAAGTGCCAGTTAGTGTACCGGGTACACTATCTGGATCTCATTTCTGTTGCGGAAAATGCTAAGTGCTGGTTAGTGTACCCGGGTACCCAATGCAGCACTCTCCGGTAATGGCAGAAGCGTTTTTTAATTTCGACTCAAAGAGTTTTTACACAAGCTAGCTAAAGTTTAAATGACTTTACCAGTTTGCTATGGTTTATACTTCCCGTTCCCCCCCAGGGGTAAGCAAGTTCAAATTTAGATGTAAGTGGATTCGATTCGACTTTTAAAAATACATGGGCTGGGGGCCTAGGGGCCTTACGATCCCAATCCGGCCAAGGCCCTCATCAGGCGTCCAGCCCCCTATCCCCTCTAGATTCTAAACTTCTGAGGCATCATATTCTAACTTAGGACGAACAAAAGTTTTGTACACATTTTGTACAGTTTGATAAGAAAATCCTTGATAATCAGGTACATGTACAGGTATACCTGATCCACAGTAGCGCAAAGAGCTGGTCGTCGGCACAAAGCCCAACCCAGGCCACCGAAAGCCACTGTGTGCCTGGCATTTGACCTCTTGGTAAGTTGTGGCGCATTTGGCATTTGATTTTGCCGCCGCCTTTGCAGTATACTGTAGTTAGCAGCGGGACGAAACGGTCACGCTTAAAAAATGGCCGGGACTAAACGGTTGGGACGAAACAGCCGGGACGAACAGCAAGGGGACGAAACGGTCGGGACGAAACGTCCTACAACCACTGCTTTCACTTGAAATTGTAAAAAAATCAAATAAAGATTGCTTCCACTAAATTTCGGTTGCGTTTAATCAGGTGGAGAAGTCATTTCATGAGAGTGTCTCCAAAGTCCAAATGTGATGCAGGCCAGGAGTGAAAACTCTCCAAAGCTCAGGTTAATACGGTACGAATTAAGCTAATGATCGTAATAAAGCGATCAATTTAGCTAATCGAGTACGCTAGCTGGTACCCTAGCAATGGAGAAGCTGACAAAAGGTTCAGCTACGTATATCAAATCGATCTCTGCTTTATTAGACAGCGGCTATACAACGTGTGATACGTAAATTTCGAACTTGTCCTGTCTTTTAACAAATTAGTCAAGCCTATTAATGAGGCCAAAGGATGAATTGTCTAAATCTCAAACTTCTCTTGCTTCTACTCATCACCTCAGTCCTTTTAAGCTTGCCTTTTTTGGTCGCCGAACCGCGTTATGTGCGCCAGACTTTTGTTCACATCCAGAATTTCTACGCTGACTTGCGAAATTACTCACACTTTCTTCCCAAATACGTTGTGGGAAACGATTCAATTACTAATGGCAAGAGAAAGAGATCTATTAGAAAGTGGAACAACTCTTGCGGTTTACTAACAGTGGGCAGAATGCCTGGACGACTGGGAAATCTCATGTTCGCTTATGCATCTCTCTACGGTTTGGCAGTCAAAAACAAACGCCAACCATACTTTCTGCCTGGCTATTTGAAAATTTTGGAAGATTCTTTCGATTCACTATCAATTTTACGACAAGGTCCTAGTGTGCAAACGATGAAAAAACTGCGGAATAATGCAGAGGGAATAGCCGATCCACGTTTATTAAAAATCCCTTGTCGCGGCAATACAGTTCTAACCGGCTTTATGAACTCCTACAAATACTTCTGGCCGTTATTGGACGAAATTAAACAAGAATTCAGCTTCAAACCGGCCGACCAATCACGTTGCGACAAAGCGTTGCACGACTACAAAGACAAATTTAAATGTACCGTAGTTGGCGCGCATTTGCGGCGAGGAGATTTTCTCAGCGCCGGTAATCGGGGTTACGGTAGAGCTCCGGCCGACAAAGATTTCTTGGCTAGGGCGATAAATTATTTCAGAGAAAAGCTACGAAATTCTAGCAATTGTCTACGGTTCGTATTGCTGGGCAACGAACCGAAATGGAACAGGCAAAACGCTCCAAATTCGAGCGATATCATTGTGCCCGAGTTGGGCACTGCCACTGTGGACTTGTGTATTCTGAGCAGAGCTGATCACCTGATTATAACGACTGGAACGTTTAGTCTCTGGGCTGGGTACCTAAATTCAGGAACTGTGGTTTATCAAAAAAAGTTTTACCTCAAGCAAAATTCGGCCTACCAGAGAACTATTAAACCAAGTGATGTCTACTTACCTGACTGGATTGGGATGTGATAAAAGAATTTGTACAAAAAAGTTGGTTCGGCCTACTTAGGTCTACGGGTAAATTAGCATGTTTAGTGGAGTTTTGTTGCTGAATAGCACACCCGGGGCCTACCGGGTGTGTAAGGACTGCAGAATTGGACAAGGAACTGGAATCAGACCCGTGAACCACACGCCGAACCAGCTTCAATTTTTTACTACGCTGCTTTTATGCGGTGTCGACAATTATGAAACGTTAATGCGACGGGTTCTCGTACTTCGCTTTATGTAAATTGCTGCACGGAATCTATCTGTTGAGATTTTTCGCAAGGTGCAATAGAATTAGAGTGCGAACAATACCTAAAAAACCCAATACCCAATACCAATACCTGAGACCCCCAATACCCAATACCAATACCTGAGACCCCCAATACCCCAATACCCAATACCCAATACTTGCATAGCTGGGCCAAAAATTTTATTTCAGTGGACAGGTACATTCTAGTTGTGTACACAAGATTTTTGGCACTGCAATTAAAATTTTTAAGAGGCTGGTTGGGCCGCTGCCGAAGCAAGGCGAGAAAATTTTGAAAAATTAGCCTTTCAGAAAGCATTTAGAAGCCGTTTTAGGCGTAAAATTAGCAGAAATTAACAGTTTTGGTACTAAATATTTCGAAATTCAGTCGTGTTTCTTACTTCCGGCGATTTTTTTCCTAACTTGGCCGGAAATTGTGTGCACCACCGCAATAGCCATGGTACGGTGCTAGTACATTACGGTGACATTAGAAATGTCACCATTTTTAATTTAGATAAGAACAGAGAAATTAATTACTGGTGTAGCGCTTAGAAAAGCGCACACTTTAGGAAATTCTACTAACGTTTAGTTGATTAAACCGTCCATAAAAGACATCGTTCCAGGGAGGAGGGGCGTCGGCTGAAATGTGACCATAGACCAGGAGGGGGAAGGGTTAGCAAAAAACTTTGATTTATTTTCAATTTAAGTACATTCTGTCAAATACTGTTATTTTACTATAGCTCCTACCAACAAACCATACTGATATATCAGTATGCCATCATGTCATCATACTATTCATCATGAAATGGTCCACTACTATTCATCATTTTGAAGACTTTTGCAAGATTTTCTGATGAATCAATTATTTTATTGTTCATCAAATGCATTGGAATGGTCCAGCACTTCAACTTGACAAATAGGTCTTTTTACTACACGGCAATTCTGAACAGTTCCTGATTAACTGTCACGGCGATCCCAGTCAGTTTATGTGTCTGTGGAACGTTTCTTTTTCGGTTGAACTAAGGAAAATTGGCATAAAAGTTTGTTGAAGAATCATTATTTAATTGTTCCTCAATTTCTGTGATGAATAATTTCTTCAATTCATCATCTTTTGAAGAGTTGTAATCGTAAAACGTGAATAACTATTCATCAAAAACAATTCATCAGGCAAAAACGAACCATTGATGAATTTTGCGGTTTGTTGGAAAGAGATAGTACAGTAAAACAAAAATTAGTAATACTAGTGGTATTTTACTAGTAGTAAAATAATAGTAAAAAGTAAAATTGTGAGCCAATAGTAAAGTAAAAATAAAATTTAATTACCAAACGCAGTCAATAGTAAAATAGAAATTTTACTACTAGTTTACTAGTTTTCGGTGAATTTCTGCAAAAATCTTGATCAATTTTGCACTAAAAGATTTGTTTCGGGACTGAAATTTTACACATTTTTTCGCTAAAACCTAAATACGCTAAATCGCTAAATTCTGGAAAACCCTGCCCAACCAGGGTAAGAAAATTTAGCAAAATTAGCCTTCAAAAACGCGTTTAAAACGCATTCCGAGCTTAAAATTAACAGAAATTACAAGTTTTAGTAGTTTATAATGGCCTGGTTGGGCTTCTGCCCGACCAGGGCGAGAAAATTTTGAAAATTTGGCCTTCAAAAACGCATTTATGAGGCATTCTGAGCACAAAATAGACAGTTTTAGTACATAATTCATTAGTTTCTTATATTTTTGACAGACTTTCTTCCTACCTCCACCGCAAAAGGGGTGTACACACCCTACACCCCCCTGGATACGCCACTGAGTTACATATCAGTCAGTCTTGGCATGATTGATGGAAAATTGGATCTTATGACTAGACCTATTTCCTCAGAGAATTTCAATTTGTAGTCTTAGTTTGTAGTCAAAAATTTTCGCGAAAATAATTCGTAGTCTTAGTTTGTAGTTGTCAAATTCAGGTTCAAAAAATATGTAGTCTTAGTTTGTTTGTAGTTAATTTGTAGTCAGGTTACCAAACGTCAGAAATTCGATTTTATTGCAAATTTTTGTCAATTCAACAATCAGTCATAGAAATGCTTTGCAAAAATAATAACCGGAAGCCTGTTAATTGTTTTTTCTGTGAAAAATCGCCTTTTCTAATAGATATTTCTGGAAACAAACAGACGAAATTCAATGTTTGATATAATTCCAATGCTGAACATGTGGTATTTTTTAAAAAATATAATGAGATATTTTTTTTAAAAACTAAGACAAGAAAAACTACGAACGAATGTGCAAAAGTCAACGATGTGGTCACCTTTCTTTGAAAATTTATACGGGTAAAAAAGCGGGAAAATTGGAAAAACGATCTTTCTAACATTTTACGTAAAAATAGCTTCATTCTTGGTATTTGGTAAGCTTATCACAAGCTCAAGACAGCTCAAAGGCCGATTGGGGACTCAACTAATATAAAATTACATTAAGAAATCGGAAAATTTCCAAGAAAAATGACTAGAAATTGACTACAAATTCGAAAATTATGAAAAAGTAGTTTGTAGTCAATTTGTAGTCAGCCAAAATAATATGTAGTCTTAGTTAATTTGTAGTCTTGATGACGTCATAATCGCCGAAAATATGTAGTTTGTAGTTAGTAGTTTGTAGTACTATGAATTAGGTCTACTTATGACTAGTAAAATCATAGTAAAATAGTAGTAAAATGAGTAGAATTACTAGTAAAACAAAAATTAGTAAAATCGGAGCAGCATGGTAGTAAAACAAGAATTAAAATGAAATTGAAGGGCTGAATTTGTAGTAAATTTAGTAAATAGTAAAATAAAAATCCACTAGTAAAATAACAGTACTGTCAAAGGTTTCTTCTACAATGCAGAAAAAGCTTCCCAGAGTGGTTGTAGGGATTTATTGTATTGTTTGCGCAGTATGCTAACAAGAAAACATGACAGTTCTGCATGTACTGCACTTTTATTGGGGGGAACCGAAAACGACGTCGTGTTAGGGGAAGGGGTCCCTTAGAAACGACGCAAGGCGATTTGGGGGGAGGGGGCTCTGAAAGATCGGGATTTTGGAACGATGTCGTTTATGGACGGCTGCTGATTTTTTTCAGATCAATTTTTCAGGTTAACATCGATTTTTCTCTATTTTTAATTGTCCAATTTAGTATTGGGTATTGGGGGGTAAAAACCCCAATACCCAATACCCAATACCTGGAAAACACCCCAATACACCCAATACCCAATACCTGGAAAACACCCCAATACACCCAATACCCAATACTCAATACCAGTTCGAACTCTAAATAGAATAATCAAAGAAACGACTAAAGTTTGTCTCAAAATCCGCCACAAGAGGCGGGTGTCAAAACGGATGGCACCACTGAATGAATTCCTTGTGACAGAATTGATTAGAACAAAGTGGTTTCTGGAAAAGTGTTAGATAAAAAAGGCCGTTTTGCACCTCTAAGTACGTTTAACTATGTGAAGGCAAAAGAATTCGTCGTTTTTTGTGAGAGTACACCTCCGAAAATCTCTCGTACTTACTTCCAAAGTACTGTTGTTTGTGTACACAGATACACATTTACAACGCACAAAAATACACATTGTTTTTAATCTGTATACACATACACATTAAACATTACCATACACATTACCAGGGTTGTATATTTTTCCGAAAAAAACCTCGGCCTGTTTTTTTCCAGTTTTTTTCCGGTTTTTTTCCGGTTTTTTTCCTAAATCGCGGAAAAAAACTCCAGCCCAAGTTCTGAGTATCCTAGGCTGGTTTTATGATTCCTAACGCTTTCTAGCGCCTTCCTCAGTCTTGTTAGACCAGAAATACACGTGTTACATTGATATAAATCACGAAACAGGCATGAAACAGTGCCTGACAGGTTCCATAAATAACGCTATATGCAAATTTTCTTACAGCAGTTTGCATTTTTGTTTTTTCATGCCAAATTTGGTCTTTTTTGTTGTTTTTCTAACAGTTTTGAGTCAGTATGGCCTATTATACATAGCAAAAGTCCATTTTTTTAACGAAAAATGACGTAAATTAGCTATTTTTAGCTTGAGTTTTTTTCCGCGATTTATGTTTTTTTCCGACCCTTAGGAAAAAAACCGGTTTTTTTCCGGAAAAAAACAGTTTTTTTCCGGTGTTTTTTTCCCACCTCACATCCCTGCACATTACCATACACAAACAGTACTGGGAATGTGTATTTGATCAGCAAAATCACTTCGATAAAGTGTGTTAACAGAATTTAGGATTTACCGGAGAGTGCTGCATAGGGTACCCCTCCAGATAGCGTACCCGGGGTACACTAACTGGCACTTAGTGCCGGATTGTGTACCCGGGGTACACTATTTGGAGACAGGTTTTATTTCACGGGTGTCAAAAATTTCCAACACTACGGTACTTTTAAAGCAGGTCTACGTATATTTTTGCTAATTTTCAATCGTTATTACTTACGCAAACCTCACAAGAATGAAAACTTTGACCAACCACTCTCACTTACATGGCAGAAACAGTAATCTGGATTGGAAAACTGCATTTTTGCTCAGAAATCGTGAAAACAAGCAGTTCAACATGTTTTCGCTATGTGCCAGTTTTAGTGTACCGGGTACACTAACAGGATCACATTTTTGTTGCGGAAAATGCTAAGTGCTGGTTAGTGTACCCGGGTACCCAATGCAGCACTCTCCGGTACCTGTTTTTGTTGTACTGACTGAGACTAAAAATCCTCATAAAGCTTTTCAATGGCTGTAAGTAATTAAACTTCGAATCTATTCCAATTTTAAAACAGTTGACTACGAGAGATATGATTTTCTAGTACAGTCTGGCCATTTTTCCAGTTTTCTGAATAATTTCAAATAGCCGCCATTCCGTCAATTTTCAACCGAATGAAAAGATTTTTGGCACGATTATTATCATTTGTTACGAGTTTGTTTTGGCCAAGTCCTAGCCTTCTGCAGCCTCGAGTTATGCCCTTCCGAAATGAACTGAGCCTAATTTTAAGACGTCAAATTTGAACGTAAACATCTCACGAATCCTTCATCGGATCTTTCCCAAATTCCGCAGGTTATTAACCAGTCTCAGGCAAAACAGACACATGAACAGGACGAGTTGTGGTGCAGGAAGAAATAGCGTAAGTACACTGCCATTAAGCCGCTTTGCACTGGAGCTTGTTGTTTGTCCCGATCTGTTTACTAAGAACGTGCGCAATAAAACCTGATCGAACCAAAAAATCACTAAGCTCCACGTTTATAAGGTAAGAGCACATCCGAATTAGGCGCCTTCCGCCATCTGCAACAAACCAACGAAAACAAACAGCAGGAGCTGGGCATGGTTGATACTGGATCGGGCCGAACCTTGGGAAACTGTGCCACTATCAGATCCGGTATAACCAGCTGTAGCAGGGTGCCGCTTGTGGCCAACAGACGCTTGGATGGTTCAGCAATACAGACATCACAACAACACATCAGTAGCAGCAAGAAGGCGATTGTTCTGCCGCACTTGTTCATGGTTGAGTTTTCTCTTTCGTTTTGGACGGTACTGTAAAATTAGTAGGGTGAAATTCATACATGTAACCAGGGATATGAGGTGGGAAAAAAACACCGGAAATAACTGTTTTTTTCCGGAAAAAAACATAAATCGCGGAAAAAACTCAAGCTAAAAATAGCTAATTTACGTCATTTTTCGTTTAAAAAATGGACTTTTGCTATGTATAATAGGCCATACTGACTCAAAACTGTTAGAAAAACAACAAAAAAGACCAAATTTGGCATGAAAAAACAAAAATGCAAACTGCTGTAAGAAAATTTGCATATAGCGTTATTTATGGAACCTGTCAGGCACTGTTTCATGCCTGTTTCGTGATTTATATCAATGTAACACGTGTATTTCTGGTCTAACAAGACTGAGGAAGGCGCTAGAAAGCGTTAGGAATCATAAAACCAGCCTAGGATACTCAGAACTTGGGCTGGAGTTTTTTTCCGCGATTTAGGAAAAAAACCGGAAAAAATCCGGAAAAAAACTGGAAAAGAACAGGCCGAGGTTTTTTTCGGAAAAATATACAACCCTGATTGTAACACTCCCCACTCGGCTTAGGCAGCACCCCAAGGCCATTTTTTTCACCCCTTCCGATTTCCGATCCGATTTGCGGGGGGCCTACAGCCTACGATCAGACTCGTTGTCCATTTCGCCAGCCCGTGATTCGTCATCTTCGACGTTGTCCTATTCTTTCACAGCCAGCCACTCCTAGCCATGCTGCTGGGCGCCGGTCACCAGGCGTGTTGATGTCATGATCCTGACAACTCCCGACGGTCGCCGGTGCCCCTTATGTCAGAGGGCTCCCGGCATAGTTGGTTTCTCAGACAGCTTCTGACATCGTAGATCTTCTTCTCCAACGGGAGCGGCTTAGGCAGATCCAGTCGGTGCCATTTTACCTACTCGCTGTCAGTCACCAGCTTTCGGTGGCCTAGTTGGAGCTTTGCGCCGACGACCAACTCTTTGCGGCAAGAAACTTGCCGCGCCTAGAGGGTGAGCGCACGACGTCGCGCACAGTGGCTTGGCTATGCGGCCTAAACCACTACACCAATTTGTGCCAGGCCACTCCGATTTCTCTGGCCAATAAATTTTCAGCAAAATGTTTCATTTTTTTATAATTTGAGACACGAAAATGTTGTAAAACACCACTTTATAGCTGTATTTGAGCCTAACTTAGCATTTTAGATTTAAGATTTAACATTTTAGATTTAACATTTTAGCATTTAACTTAGCATTTCTACGACTTTTAGAATTTAGAGAGTTTGAAATGCTAAAGTGATTGACTGAAATAGAAATTGAAAGCTGAAAAAGAAAAGGCACAAATTTGCCTCAAGAATACTTCAAGGATATATATATATATATTTCGCCTTGATTGCGAACAACAAATCTTGCTAAGTATCAAGTAATAGGGTCCTCTTAAAGAAGCGCAAATCTTAGCTAACAAGCGTTTACACAGAGAACTTAACTCAAAGTTCGAGTCAGAAAAGTTTACAACAGCACTTACCTTGCAAGTCCTATCTGCTGTTGAGCGAAGCGGAATCTGGGAAATAGAATTTACGTCATCCATGACAATCAATCTGCTTCTGATTAGGCTGCTTTCGTCGGGGGGACTTCGCTTACAATGCACCTACTGTAGTATGAGATCAGAGCAGACTTAATTTGATGCAAGACTGACTGAAACTTCTATTAATAGCGCTGCGCCATTATTTCTTCCTGATTGCTTTTCTGGGCGCTATATTGGAGCGTGCGCGTTTATTATTTCAATGCTTCATTGGCCATCTCAAGTATCCTCGTTTTTCTGAAAATACAGGGTATTTTTGTCTTAAACACAAGCAATCTTTATACGAGTTTTAGTCTGACTAATGTTGGCAAGCTTAATGAAAGAAAAACGACTCAAAGGGACAGTATTATTATACATGTAGGAGGGGGGTTTTGGGGGGGTTTAGCCCCCCAGGCCCGATTTTCGGCAAACCCCCCCCCCAGCCGAATTCTGGGGGGGGGTTCTGAAACCCTATTTTGGGTTACAAACTGCTAAAATTCAGGGTTTCAAGACTTATATACCGTAATTTAGCATTTCAAAAGCCCTAAATAGGGTTCCGGAGGCATTACTTTGGGTTTCTGAAACCCTAAATAGGGTTCCGGAGCCCTACTTTGGGTTTCTGAAACCCTAAATAGGGTTCCGGAACCCTAATTTGGGTTTCACAGAGACTAAACAGGGTTTCTGAAACCCTAAATAGGGTTCCGGGACCCTAATTTGGGTTTCAAAAGCCCTAAATAGGGTTCCGGAACCCTAATTTGGGTCTCAAAAACCCTAAACAGGGTTTCAGTGCCCTAATTTTTGTTTCAAAATCTCTAAATAGGGTTCCAGATACGCATTTTAGCTGTATTCTGTCGAGTAAAATAGAGCTTTTTTGCATGTTTTAAAGCAAAAACATGTTTTTTGCACGTTTTTAATAAAAAATAGGATTTTCTGCACATTTTAAACCAATAAATAGGGTTTTAAAGGGAATTTTTGCACTTCTGACAGGATTTTTACCCGATTTTTGGTCCTCAAAACCCTGTTTTGAGCCCAAAAAAAGGTCGCTAAAACCCACTTTTGGACACCAAAAAAGGTCGCTGAAACCCCCTTTGGAAATAGTGCTGAAACCCTATTTTGGATCTGGAACCCCCCCCCAGCCGAAAACCCAGCTACATGTATGGTATTATTATACATTGGAAACACGTGAAAAGCATTGATAGTAGTGCGGGTGGGAGCGATTAAATGGGCGCTATTATTAGAGAGAGCATATTATTTTCGGGCTGTCCGTAAAGGGATAATCCTATTGGATAATCGTGCTAATTATAGATTCAAATTCTGAGTCGCGTTAAACACGCAATGTACTGTATCTCCGGAGAGAATGTCACAGGCCCGACCGCGCCTAGGGGTAGGCAAACATGGGCCGGAAAAATCCGCAGGGGGGTAGGGGGGTTGGAGACCTCGGGCGGGGGAGGGGGGTCCCCCCGAAAAAGGCCAAAAAACGCCTATTTTGCCTTAAAAAGGCGAAAATTTCGAGGGGGGTGGGTGGGGGAGGGAGGGGTATGGCCGGCCGAGGGGGAGGGGTATACCCCTTACCCCCCGCCCATGTATGGGGCATACATGTACTAGGGGGGTTTGGGGGGTTACCCCCCTGCTGGAAAGGCCAACCCCCCTCACCCCCCCCCCCCGAGACAGGTTAAGGGACCCCTCCCCCCAACCAAAAAATACAAGTGGTGGTAGTGGCTCCAGTATTAACAAACTGGGTCAGAAATCACTAATTTTTAGCCTAAAATTCACTTGAAAAGCCTTTGGAAACGGAATTTGGCGTTTCCACTGCTGATATTTAAGAAAAATCGGTGTTTTTGGAAGCTCTTTTTGTCATTTTTTGCTTGTTTTTAGCTTTAAAACGCTATTTGGCAGCTTAAAATAGCGATTTTTAGCGTCCTTACTGAAAAAAACGTGCTAAAAACGCATTTCTTGGCGTTTTGGAGCTTTTTTGAAATTTGGGACCCCCATCTGGGCGAAACCCCCCCCTCGACCTCCACCTGAGTAAACCCCCCCTACCCCCCTCCCCCAGGTCGGCCCGGAGCTGTTACATGTATGGTATGGGGGTAGGGTAGGGTTTCGCCCAAGGAAGAGGTCCAAATTAATAAAAAAACACCAAAACGCCTGAAAGTGCCTTTAGTTGAATAGTAAGGTTAACACCTCGCAACAGACGCGATTGACGAGGACTCGGCAAAGTGGTCGGCTGCCGCTGTTGTTTTCTTCGGTAAAATATTCGGCAAAATAATTGCCGAACAGACAAGTTTTATTAGCCGAGCTGAAATTAACCGAATGTTCGGCAAAAAAAAGAGAAAAAGAAATAAATATTTTTTTTCTGCAAAAGCGTTGTAAAAGACCTGGAACTGTTGTTTGAAGACTGGAAATGCTAAATTTAAAATTTAAGAACGCTTGCATGAACGGTTGTGTTGTATAGGAGATCTGGAGATGACGCACCTGCTAAGATCGGCACATAGCAGCTGGGTAGGCTTTTCCGGAGACTTTTAAGTTTTTAGTTAGGTATCTTCTATTTCGTTAGTTCGGTTCTGCCCATCTCGAGACATAGATTTGCAAAAAAAATTTGCCGTTCCCTACCAAAATTGCCGACTCCTACCACAAAAATGGTCGAAATTGCCGAACGAAAAATTTTAGTTTGCCGAATCACAAATAGAGACCTGCGCGGGCCGCCTTTTTGGCGGCCCGGCCCGGCCCGGATTTTCAAATTTCCAGCCCGGCCCGGCCCGGCCCGGCTGACATTTCGTGCCGGGTAGCCCGGCCCGGCCCGGCATCTCAAAATTTTCAGGCCCGGCCCGGCCCGGCCCGGCAAATTTAGAATGGCTCAAAAACGCTGAATATCGCTATTTTTAGCAATTGCAAAGTAAAAACGAAAGTTTTATGGTAAGGAAAAACAGTTGAAGAGGCTAAATAACGAAAACGTTTGTTTAATGTTTACGAAAATCCATGTCACTGTTCGGGAGTGAGTTGAAAATCAGAAATGCCGTTTTAGCCCTTATATTTTAGAGTATAAGTTGGTGACACTTAAATTGACATGACCAGTCACACTTAAATTGGTCGTCAAAGTCAAATTGTTTGTCGTGAAAGCAGTGGCGTATCCAGGATTTTGGAAAGGGGGGGGGTGTAAAATTTTGAAAGTGCCTGGTTGGGCCGCTGCCCAACCAGGGTAAGAAAATTTAGCAAAATTAGCCTTCAAAAACGCGTTTAAAACGCATTCCGAGCTTAAAATTAACAGAAATTACAAGTTTTAGTAGTTTATAATGGCCTTGTTGGGCTTCTGCCCGACCAGGGCGAGAAAATTTTGAAAATTTGGCCTTCAAAAACGCATTTAGAAGGCATTCTGAGCACAAAATAGACAGTTTTAGTACATAATTCATTAGTTCCTTATATTTTTGACAGACTTTTTCTTCCTACCTCCACCGCAAAGGGGGGTGTACACACCCTACACCTAGGGATGCAACCGAATACAAAAATACCGAATACCGAATACCGAAGCGGGTTTTCGGAACCGAATAATACCGAATTATACCGAATAATACCGAATATTGCTAATTCGCAGGCGCGATTGCAAAATTATACTGTCTCACTAATATTTCTTGTTTTTGCGGAACTTTTTGATGCTAAAAGAGCTGTAGAGATTGACGTATTGTTTGAACGCTATAGATTTATGCATGCCTATAACTAAAACAAGCCCTTTTGGTCGTTCTTTACCGTCAGCCCTGCTGACAACAAGGACCAGTGCAAGATTTGCGCAGGCAAACAATTTCAAAAGGTGCGAGTCAGGCAAAATGTGCGCTCATTAATCATGTGAAGTCACAAAGACACGCCTTGTATGTATCCTCCTATTATCCGCCTCATGGAGGAGATTTCATAAAAAACTTGCTCCAAAGCCTGAGCCTAGTGTAAGCCTAAAACCAAAGCTGAAAGTTGGGTTTGACAGCGGGTTGGGCGAATAATGGGCCTTTTCAGTTATCCGCCATGTGGCAGATAACAGGGGGATATTTACGCGCGAATCACAAAG
Source organism: Sabatieria punctata (assembly GCA_030248155.1). Lineage (NCBI taxonomy): Eukaryota > Metazoa > Nematoda > Chromadorea > Araeolaimida > Comesomatidae > Sabatieria > Sabatieria punctata. The sequence goes on from JASANB010006950.1 coordinate 95,773, forward strand.
ACGCATATAGAAAGTTGGAGGACGGGAGCATCCAGTACTACTTCCGGAAGCACCGGACCTGGCAGCTTAAGCATACAGCATACATTGGATGAATCGTTTGTTGAAAAGATAGGTGGGGTACATAAAACAAAACGCTTACAGTAGGTAGGTAAAGAAGCGGAAAGCTGACAACGTAGTCTACTGAGAACTGAAAAGGCTAACTGAATATTGTTGTTTATTATTGAGTCAAAAATGAAATTCATCAATTTTTTGTATGAATAGTCGTTGTTTGCCAAAATTTTAGCATAGGAAATGAACAGAGAGATGCAAAAGAAGAAATGTCTGGGTGATTTCTGCACAAATTTAAGCAAAACAGTGCAATTTTAAAGGTTTTACAATATTCGGTATTATTCGGTTTGAAAAATACCGAATTCGAATACCGAATTCGAATAGTACTAGTAACCGAATTATTCGGTTCATACCGAATAATACCGAACTTCGGTTGCATCCCTACCTACACCCCCCTGGATACGCCACTGCGTGAAAGTATCCTTTCTGTAGCCGTACTTAGCTTTTTACCGAAAGAAACAAAATGACGCCCTAGCGCAAACAGATAAGTGTAATGAAATCGTAATGAAGTATCCATGGCGCCTTTCTTCAGTAAAACACCTGGGCGCTGATTGTATGTATGTACATTGATGAGAATGGTCAAATTTCTTTAATCAAGTAAACACCGGCCCGGCCCGGCCCGGCCCGGCTTGAAAACACAATTTTTGCGGCCCGGCCCGGCCCGGCCCGGCTAAAAATCCCCGCCGGGCGGCCCGGCCCGTGCAGGTCTCTAATCACAAACGTTCGGGATCGTATTTAGCCGAACGAAAAAATTGATGACAATTCGGCAAAAACTTTTGCCGATGGAACGCCATATGGCGTAGGTATGTTGCAAAGTGTTAAAATTAGAAACTTTAAGGGCTATAAAACAAGCATAAGAGGCCAAAGAGGGCTTCTAACACACCGATTTGTCTGATATTTCAGCAGTAAACGCCAGATTTGGTTACCAAAAGCTCTTTAAGCGCATTTTAAGCTGAAAATTTGTGATTTCTGAGCCAGTTTGTTTGTACTGGAGCCATGCGTGTAACAGGTCGAGGCTGGCGTGGGGGAGGCGAGGTTTCCGTAAGATGGGGGGGGTTTCGCCCAGTTTTTTAGTACTTGACTGTTTGCGTCGGGGAATCATAAACTGTCTCGGGGAGGTTGGGGAAGTAGTGTTTGGCTATTCTAGTTAGATAGAGGTAGGCTACCCCTAATGCATGTATGGCTGGAGGTACTTTAATACTTAAATGTTTGGGTCTGGAATACTGTTGGCAAGTCCGACTTGAACCTGGACTTATTAATAGGTTTTTAACCTGAAATCTGTGGACTTGAACCTGAACCTGAACCTATTTTATTTGAGCCGGACTTGAACCTGTTTCGTTTTACTGGACTCACTCAATAGGTTCAAAATTTGAGCGAAAATTTAGGCAAAATTTGTCAAATTTGCAGTTGGATTGCACAACATTTTCATGGTTTCTTGTTTTTACACCTATTTTTCAAACTGAATATGCGAGAAAACGAAACTACTGCCCCATAAAATGTGGTTTTCGTCTTTCATTACTAGTAGACAGGCTTATATAGCTCAGAAAACTTGCCAGCAGTGCAAAATTTGAACAATTCTTGAAATTATCAGTGGACTTGAACCTGAACCTATTGTCCAGGTTTTTTGGATGATGGACTTGAACCTGGACTTGAACCTGAAATTTCGATGTTGGACTTGACTTGAACCTGAACTTATTTTTTTAAGCCCGGACTTTCCAACAGTAGTCTGGAATACTGTTGTTTGTGTATACACATACACATTTACCATACACAAAAATACACATTGTTTTTTCAATGTGTATGCACATACACATTGAAAATTCTGATACACATTACCATACACAAACACTACTCGAAATGTGTATTTTTGTGTATGTGTATTTGATCAGCAAAAGTCGATAAAATTTCGAACCGAATCGTAAAATTTCGATGTATTTTGCTGCAGTAATAAAGGGTAGATATCCTTATAAAGGCTTCAAATGGCCTAAGTAACTCGATTTCGAAGCTACCCAAGGTTTAAAGCAACAGACATTGAGAGATTTGATTTTCTTACCATTTCTGGCTCAAAATCTACAAAAAATTTGCATTTTTAGTACAATACACATACACAAATATTGTATACACAAAAATACACATTGTTTTGTTGAATGTGTATACACAAATTACCATACACATTTGAAGGTAAATGTGTATACACATACACATACACATACACAAACGGAAAACCCAATACCAAACAACAGTAGTCTGGAATTCCTAAACTGTCTGGTGAGTTGTCTTGTCGCTCCAGCTGGGTGTAAACTCCAAACTCATTGCACATTGTACATAGGCTGAAAGTTTTTCGACATTCGTTCGTCGAGAAAAAGGGGCCAACATCCAGTTTGCCAGGCATTTTTCAGACCTCTCAGCAACATTCAAGCAAATCGATATGCAAGGCGTTTAGTCTGTTTTAGAGCTCGTCGTTGGTTTGTTTACCGAGTATTGTGTACGTGTATACGCATACATTGTGAGTGATAGCGCGATGCCTGTATGAGTAGCTAGGTCAACACCCGACGGACCGAGCAAAGCTTTATCGCGCTCACTTTCGTTCGATTTGGCTGGGTGATGCGCAAAATAGGCTTGTTTGTATTGATTGCTACGGTGACAGCTCTGTTTTTCTACTTTATTCCCTTCTCAAACATCGATTATGAGCCTTTGGAGCTGCTAGTCAACGCCAATAATACCATTCCATACCGGTTTCCCTACAGCGATTACCTAAACCCCAGTCAGAAGGAGGCAAAATGTCTCGGAGAACATTCTAAACGACAATGGTCTGAATTCTGTGGCACAGCAGCTGTTGGGTCACTGTCTGATAGCAGACTGGGCAATTTTATGTTTGCTTACGCTGCTCTGTACGCTATAGCGGCTAGCACAAACCGTACTCCGGTTGTTTCTAGGCAAAATCTCAGAATTCTATTTGATGCATTTCCTCATCTGTCGCTGTCGACATCTGAGTTAACCCTTTCCAGTGATAAAAAATATCGCCATTTTTCAAGCTCTGGCGAAGGAATTTTCGCCGGCAATTTTACGCAGATTCCCTGCGGAGTGAATCTGCTACTTTCCGGCTATTTTCAGTCCTTCAAATACTTCCTTCCCTACTGCAGCGAAATCCGGAACGAGTTTGCGTTTCGTGCCAGCGATTATACACTCTGCCATATCATTCTCGAACAGATCAGAACAGGTAATCGCTGTACCGTAATTGGTGTGCACTTGAGACGCGGCGACTTTCTAACAGTGCGAAGTCGCAAATACGGAAGAGCGCCGGCCAATCAGCAATTTCTGTTTCGCGCCATCGATTACTTCCGAAAATCGGCCGCCTCTAATGCAGTGTGTCTGAAGTTTCTGCTGCTCGGGGACGACCTGAAATGGATTCGAAAAAGCGCGCCAAATTCAAATGACATTGTAATTTCTCGCAGACACTCAGCTCCCGTTGACTTGTGTCTTATGTCTGAGGCGGACCATGCAATTATCTCAACGGGAACATTCAGTCTGTGGGCGGGAATTTTGAATACCGGCACTGTAGTCTATCAAAAGAAGTTCTATCTGGACCAAAATTCTCAGTATTTCAAGAGCATCAATCCTGAAGATGTCTATTTGCCTGATTGGATTGGACTGTGAGAAGAAGTATAAATAAAGGTGGTCCAAAAAACCGGAATTGTACTGTTGCTAAGTAAATTATATAATTTTTTAGAAATTTACTAATACAAGTAGTAAATCGTAATTAAATTAAATTTCTACGAAAATCGGGAAAGTTAATGTTAATTATAAACGAGATGATTTTTCGAACCGCGCCCCCTCCTATTTTCTGGCAAGTAATTTATTGAGCAAATTTTTGCATTTTCAGACACTGAAATTGCCAAAATCTTTTGTAAAGCAACACTTTTTAGCTGTATTGCAGCCTAAATGAGTAATTTTTGCGGTTTTGAGCGTTTTCTAGTGCCCAACTCCTTCCCAAAATTTGGGCTTAGAGCCAGGCAAGCAGAGGCCAAGGGGTACAGTGGGAAAATATCGAAATTTTTAAAACATATTAATATAACTATACATATATGTTTTTCGCCAATCAAACATATAAATAACACATATAGTTATATGTTTCTGAAATTTGAATATGCACATATTTTTAAACATAAAACATATTTGTGCAAAAGTCGCTTATTCACTTATATTTTGTCTTAATTTCCGACAATTCAAACTTGAGATTCTGAATTTCCTGTTTAAAACGGTTTGCAACAATTTAGATAGCATACTAAGATTCAATAAGTTTAAGTGAAAGTCAGATTTTGGAAAAGTTTGCTGTCAAACAGCAACCAAAAGTTTTGAAATCATGAATTCCTATAGCAAAAATATGTATATGTTTCCAGAAACATATTGGCCTCAAAACATATAAATACAAAACATATTTGACATGCAAACATATTGAGAAACATAAACATATATGTTTTCCCAAAAACAAACATATTTATGTTTTAAAACATATACATAAAACATATATGTTTCCCACAGTACCAAGGGGCCGTCCATAAACGACGTCGTTCCACAGTTCTATATATTGTACCGGTACCGGTAACAAAACAACGCGAAGGTAGGGGTACCTTACATGGTACCGGTACCATATATGGTACCACCGCTGGCCCCGAACGTGCTGCGAAGTCAGAATTCGCAGTACCGCCCGGACTCGCTCTGAGGCGCTGTCTAAAAAGCGGCGCCAGTAGAACAAATTCTGGACAAACGCCATCGGATATAGGTTCCAGGGGGCGAGGTAAGCAGCAGAACCGCTGCATACTGGATGGAAATTTTGCGCTCAAGGCAAACTTGGGAATTTAACAGTTGAGGGACTAATGAGTCAGCTCCAAAATTCCCAACAAATTCGCAAAACGCGAATTATACGCCGTTTTAATTCCCAGGCCTGCGAATCAAGCACATGTTTGATCATACCTGATTTTTTGCCTTGGGAATTTATGGGATTCCCAAATCACCAAATGCACTCCATATATGGCGTATGGTCATTTTGGGGGTATAAATTGAAATTTTCTGAGGAAATAGGTTTAGCTGTGGCGTAACCGGTTTGCAGTCTTTCTGGCCATACCTACAGCTGTTAACTGCCACGGTGGTACTGTACATGTATGTTCCCTTTTTATCGCAGAGACCGACTGATGCATCTTCTCATGCTAATCAACCCAGAACCGGAAGTAAATAGGTGGTATTTTTCGACCATCTGTTTGTGCAGCCGGTCTCGCAAGGTTTCAAATTAGTAGCTTGTCAGGTTTGCTGCACGCAAAGAGGAGAATAACGCCTAATAGAGCGTGATCTAATCAAACCGCATCGAGAGTTATTAGTGTTTTACCATTGGCGGATACCTATGTAGTAATAAGATTAGTTGCTATCAGTCTCCTTTCGGCAGTTTATTGAGACCAATCATTCATTACCCGAACTACGTAGCGCTAAGTTAATCTGCATTCGCTTGCGCCAGACCGTGTAATGAAGGTAGTCTAGAGACGTCAACAAATCATGCAGGTTCTCCTGGACCTGCTCAAGTTTGCGCTGCAGGAAGGGCTTGTCTTACTAGTAACTCCGATCTACATATTATTTCTCTATACCATCTACAAATTCCGGCGCCACGCCCATTTTAACAGCTCCTTTTTCGCGCTGATTTTCATCACAGGAATAGCGGATATGAGCAGTCTGCTCTTGTATATGGTTGGTTCTCGCATGACAACCTACAGAATTCCCTTCCTTATGCGTCTGTATGAAGCTGGAGGCAGATGGCTGGCCAATTTCTTCTTTGGAGGACATATCTATCTACAACATGTAAACTATGTATCAGTCTTTTTGATCGCCTACAACCGCTACACCGCCCTCGCCGCACCACCTGCCAAACATGCAAAGGTTAGTAGCCATTCACTCATTTAATTGAATACTGTTTCTCTGGTCGTCAGTTCACATGGTGGGTGGGTGGGTGGGTGGTCGGATGGGTTGGTGCGTATATGGCTGGGTTGGTGAGTGGGTGGGTGGGCAATGGTGAGTGGATGGATGGGTGGGTGGATGGGTCGGTCGGTCGGTCGGTCGGTCGGTCGGTCGGTCGGTCGGTCGGTCGGTCGGTCGGTCGGTGGGTCGGTCGGTCGGTCGGTCGGTCGGGTCGGGTCGGGTCGGGTCGGGTCGGGTCGGGTCGGGTCGGGTCGGGTCGGGTCGGGTCGGGTCGGGTCGGGTCGGGTCGGGTCGGGTCGGGTCGGGTCGGGTCGGGTCGGGTCGGGTCGGGTCGGGTCGGGTCGGGTCGGGTCGGGTCGGGTCGGGTCGGGTCGGGTCGGCATGCATGTCACTAATTAACTAAGTGTTTTAGCTGTGGACAAAGTCCCGTATGACCTTAGCAGTGGTCTTGCAGCTTCTGTTCCCCATGACCTACTGCATACCGCAAATAATTGTTTGCCCCTATGACTTCGTAGTGGCCAACGGTTCTCTAGTGCAAGGTCCAAATTCGAGAAACAAGGCGCCGACATGTCTGATCCTGTCCTACAGTATCCTTACATTAACTTCGACAGTCACTGTCATCACAGTGACCATTTTGTATGCTTTCTCCTGGCGAACTGTTTGGCGGCACAGTCATAAGAAAGTTCATCCAAGCACAAAATCGTTAGCAACTAGAGGAGAGGAAATACGGGAGCGTCGGAACAGAAAAGCTCAAGCTAATCTGGCTTTCACTGGATTTCTCATTTCTCTCAGCTTAACCACAATCGTTCTACACCGACTGTTCGGCATAGCCTTCAGAAAGTACATTAACCCGGCCATTTATTACCCGATCGGCGGGCTTTTGGTCAATATTTTCGATCTACTCAATCCGGTTTTGGTGTTGAGCACCTCAAAGAAAACTAGAGATTATTTCTGGATTACATTAAAATTGACAGCCAGACGTCACGTGGAAGAATCGGAAATAGACGCTCTGGATCCGGTGAGAGCCATAAGAAATGTGCATAAAAATCGATTGAAATCTAAGCTTTGACTGTTATTGTGTGTAGTTAGCCTTGGCGCAATTTTCCTGATTCTTTTGACGTTGATTGAGTTTGGTCGGTAATAAACAAAGATGAATCATACACTGTTGGAAGCTAGTAATTTGCTTATAGGAAGGAACGCGGAAATGAATAAAAACTGGGGTTGTAAAGTACTGTTGCTAAGTAAATTTATTTTAAATATAATTAAATTATAATTTACTTACCACATGCCCCGAGAAATATAATTAAATTAAAATTTACTTACCATATTTGAGAGAAATTTAATTTAATTATAATGTACTTACCACATTTAATTAAATTAAGTACATTAAGTATATTTAAAATAGGCCTGATTTTGGCGGCTAACACCTTCAGCTTTGCTTCCAGCTCTAAGCAAGGATGCTATAACAGTTATCAGAATGAAAACAAAACGAGGGTATCACAGGTTAAGTTAACAACAGCCATGGACAAGTTGAGGGCGAGGGGATTTACCCGCCTCAGGCTCTGAACTACTGCCCCTCCTCAGGCTACCGCTGCCCCCTTCAGGGTATTTTGGAACAATATTTTGATAAAAGTATGACTAGGTTAGGTGTGAATGTGCTCAGACTAGCTTATTTCAACCTATTTAATCGAAAAATTAGCCAAAAAACCTAAATAATTCTAGCGAAAAATCGGACTTCTTAGCTTGCCATCCTCTCAACACCCCATCAGCCGCCGCTACACCCTCCAGACAGCCCCTTAGATAGAATTTGAGAATTTGTCACCCCTCAGCCGAAATGATAGCCGATGTCTCTCAACAGTAATAATGACAGTTGGTCAGAATTAGAACCTCAATCTCAAGAGGCTTTTCAGTCAGTTTCTTCTTGCATCCACAACAGACAATGGCTGTGAGACTGAACATATGCTATCGCGTAGCAAAACTGGCTGAAAATATCTAATATACACACTTTAGCTCGGCAGATAAATTGGAGTAGTTTCTTTGATTAAGAGAAACACGGGCGAAGACGAAGGGCGGTGGGCGGGCAGGCGGAAAATTGTACTGTATGGCTTGTCATTGAAAGGTATATTGTAGATACCGACAGCACACTCATGCAACACTTGCATTCTGCCAAAAAAGGTTCAGCAGTAGCTAGGCTTGTGTAAGCAAATTAAGTATATTTTAAGTAAATTAAGTAAATTATTTTTGGTAAGTATAATTTACAAATTATAATTATAATTAACTTTACCTGTTTTTGTAGAAATTTAATTTAATTATAATTTACTTACCAAATAATTTATTTGTATTAGTAAATTTCTAAAAAATATAATTAAAATTATAATTATAATTTACTTAGCAACAGTATTGTAAAGTTTAGCTGGTGACCTCTAGAAGAAGTCATCAATTTGGCTCGCAGCTGTTTGACAAAGTTTGATGCGCACGTTAGTAGTTGCCGAAAACTTTACGAAACCGAATAAACCGGATCCCAATCTTTAGCTATGGCTTCCTTGTTGCACGCCTTGAGGCATTCTTATTTGGTTTCTGACATAAACTCACTCAAAAGTAGAGTGCGAACTGGTATTGGGTATTGGGTATTGGGTGTATTGGGGTGTTTTCCAGGTATTGGGTATAGTGTTCCGACGATATCAAAATTCGTCGATATTCGATATTGATATCGATATCGATATTTTCAACTCAATATCGATCGATATCGATATCGATATCGATATTTATGGTTATGCAAGAAAATCCAAAAATTTGATAGAGCAAACTGCTCTCGCTGCTTATCAGTCCAGTACTGATGCAATCAGCGATCTGATATCAATTAAGCAGAGAATGGCAGAAAAGGTAGTGGCCCTTCTGAAGCCCTTCAATAAAAGGTTGATCCCCTCAGGCCTATGCTCCGCCCTCATTAGACATAAAGAGCTCAGACAGAATAGCGTATTTTAACTTATTTTAGTGATAAATAAGCCAAAAAATCTTGACCTTAGTAAAAAAATCGGACTTTTTTGCTCACGATCCTTTTAACCACCCATCAATCTGCTGGTACCCCCTCAGGATTTGAAAATTTACCACCCCCCTCAGCCGAAATGCTAGCCCATGTCTGCTTCTGCCCCCCTGCTCCTGTTTTAAATGTTGTTGTTTGTTTTTTAGTTTCACTGACCTTTCGGACAGCTCAGGACACCCCTTGTTCTTTTCAGAGCCATTCAATGGGGTAGCCCTGCCTACAAACAACCCTGCCCTTTGTTGCTGCCATTAGGTGCTTAGGCAGTGCCGGTTCGGTTCCCATCTACCTACTGGCCATCACCGGCTTTTGGCGGTCCGGTTTGGGCTTTACGTCCACTACTTCCAGTCGCTTCGACCAGCTTCGAACCCACAAACAATGGCTCTCACGGATGCCAGGGTCGCCTTGACACACGGGATTGCATAACTACCTGTGGCCAAGACGTGACAAGTGTGCAGAGTGAGCAGCTTTTCAGTGCTGCTTACCGTTGTTTAATACCGGATTTTTCAAATGCGTATGCGTATGCGTATGCGTATACGCATTCCAATTACAAATGCGTATGAGTTTGCGTATACGCATTGCAAAAACTAATGCGTATTTTGCGTATTGCGTATGCGTAATGCGTAATCTCAGTAGTGTTGTTACAATACCAAAATTTCGGTTTGACTATGACTATGACTACCGCCCGTTTGAGTACAATACCAGAGTAGTCAAATTTGACTATATCGTAGTCAAACCATTTGACTACTGTGACAACTGGTTTGACTACTTTGACTACTTTTTGAAACAGAGCCAAATTGACATTTTCGGCGATTTGTAAGCTTCAGTCACCTAAAATCATTGTGATTGCAGCCATAATTCCTTTACTTCGAATTAAATTGTGCAAAAATGAGGGCATGAGTGCATCATTGTTTTTCTATTGAAATTTTCGATACAAGAGAAAGAGATACCGAAAAAAGAGCCGCAAAACTAGAACAAAACGCCTTTTGCATGTCAAACCATGAGCATTGTTGAGTTCTCTCAACTCATGTTCTTCTTTGCTGCGCAAAACATTTTTTAGAGATATATTTTACTGTTCGTACAGTACATCATATTCAGTGACGTACACAGGATTTTGCAAAGGGTGTGTGTAAAATTTTGAAGTTGCCTGGTTGGGCCGCTGCCCAACAAGGGCGAGAAAATTTCGCAAAATTAGCCTTCAAAAACGTTTTTAAAAAGCATTCTGCGCGTAAAAGTAACAGAAATTACAAGGTTTAGTTGTTTAAAGTGGCCTGGTTGGGCTTTTCCCGGACCAGGGCAAGAAATTTTTAAAAATTTAGCCTTCGAAAACGCATTTAAAAAGTATTTTGAGCATAAAATAGACAGTTTTGTCTAATTTTTCCTCCCTACCTCCACTGCAAAGGGGGTGTACACATCCTACACCCCTGGGTACGCCACCGGCCATATATGTACATAGGCATCTACCCTCCCTCACGGAAAAACTTTCATCAATTAGAGATTCATTGCATTGACTGACACCTTTCATTGCTTCAAAACTTTTGAAAAGAGGGTGTTTGGTTCTGGTGTTCTAAAGTTCTTTGAAGAGTGACAAGTTTGCAAAGTATTTTGTTGCGAACAGCAAAAAAAGCGGTAAAATGCAGCTGAAAACCCTGCTGCTTTTAACAAAATGTAGTCATAGTCAAACGGTTTGACTACCTGGTCTTCGTTTGACTACGTATTTATGGTAACGAAGGTAGTCAAACTTTGACTTTGACTACCTGTCCGTTTGACTGCGATATCACAAAAGTATTAACTATGACTTTGACTTTGACTAGTAGTCATAACAACACTAAATCTCAGAAACAATGAGAAATTTCAGTGAACAGCTTTTTGGCTCTAAAGTGTGCTGTTTAGGCACAAGTTTAGGCAACTTTATAATCCAGGTTTTTTGAGACATACTCGAGGCTTAATGACAAATTTCTTCCCTCAAAGAATTGCACTATAGTGTAGGTACAGCATGTATGTTTTGAACAGGCAACAGATATGCGCTTTCCTACAAAAATTTAGTTGAATCAGGGTTCGTGCGGGACCTGGAAAACCAGGGAGTCATGGTCATGGAAAGTCAGAGAATTAAAAAAAAGTCAGGGAATCAGGGAAAAGTCAGGGAATTTGGTGTCTGGTCAGGGAAAAATTTGATAGGAGCAGAAACATCTTGTCGCCAAATGGTCCTGTCAGAACTTCACACAACACTTTTTGAATATCGGTCTTCTGACTTTATATGCAACTACTTAAACCGAAAATTTACCCTCTGAATATCGTTTAAATGCGTTTTACAAAGGCAATTTTTAAAAATTTTCTCACATTGGTTACAGTTTCCTCACCCTGGTTGGTCTGGGAATTTTGACTTTGGTCATGGAAAAGTCATGGAAAAGTCAGGGAAAGGTCAGGGAATTTTGCTACACAAAAGCCACATGAACCCTGTCGAATGTTCATTTCCAGATGAAGTCTAGTAGCATTGAACAATAATCGGCACACAGTGGAAGCACAAACAGATACCCTGAGCATACAAAACAACTGATGTCACCCAAAACCGTATAAACTCTGAAGTCAAGGATTTGCCGCACGTTCCCTTTCCTCTTGAAACTTAGCCTCTTTTTAATATTAGCAAGTACATCCTAGCTTCAAATTATCTCAGAAAATTTCTGGTAACCCCACTTCACACTAATAAAAACATGAAGAATGACCATTTGGTAGCCACTTGAGCTAAATTTGTGCAAGAAATTCGAAAAGGCAGCTATTTTTGAGACCCAATACGCATTACGCAAAAATATGCAAACTTTTGGCAGAATGCGTAATAATATAGCGTAATGAAATTCAAATGCGTATGCGTATGCGTATGCGTATACGCATTCTGAAATGCAATGCGTACTTTGCGTAATGATATGCGTAATGCGTATACGCATGCAACAGTAGTGCTGCTGCAGGCATTTAAGATGCATTTTGCGAGAAAGTCAGCTTTGAGGGGGCAAGCAGGGCCATTTCACGGATCTGGCTGATATTTATAGCTATTAAAATAGAGCACAGTCGAAGACCAACGGTGCATGCCCGGCCACCAGCAACCCCCTGGAACCGGAGCTACACCCCCTCAAAGTTGGGTCGGCAGCAATTTTCGGGCTCATTTTAATAGCTCTGACACCCTCCATTCAAACGATCACCCTTCATTCGTTTCTTAAGCTAGGATCTCGACTCGCATATGGTTTTGCAGCTGGTCCAATGGCCTTTCATTTTCTGGTACCCCCGTTTCCAGATCGTAGCTGGTTACCGAGATATTCGCCGAAAACTGCGAAATTTCCACAAAATGCCACTCCGTTTTTTTTCGAAAAATCTTTTTAACTTTTTGAGCAAAGGCCCTGCCAAGCTAATGTCTTAACAAAAGTTAGGCATGAGTTGGCCAAACAAAATGAGCGCCCCAAGTCCGAAAAATAAGCTGCAAAATATGAACTTCGCGACCCAAGACATTCTATTCTTTGGCAAGCAGACCGACCGATTGAGGTGGCAAAATGGAATGACGAAAGAAAGCAAAGGTGGACCGAAAGTTGCGTGTTCTACTTTGAGACCTGTTTAGACTAGATTAGACTGGTTCTGAGCACACTGTGATACGCATTTTATACAAACAATTCTGACATTCGTTACCTGCTATTATGCAAATTACTAGCTTCCAGCAGTGTATGTTTCATCTTTGTTTATTACCGACCAAACTCAAGCAACGTCAAAAGAGTCACGAAAATTGCGGCACACAAACACAGTCAAAGCTTAGATTTCAATCGGTTTTTATGCACATTTCTTATGGCTCTCACCGGATCCAGAGCGTCTATTTCCGATTCTTCCACGTGACGTCTGGCTGTCAATTTTAATGTAATCCAGAAATAGGATCTAGTTTTCTTTGAGGTGCTCAACACCAAAACCGGATTGAGTAGATCGAAAATGTTGACCAAAAGCCCGCCGATCGGGTAATAAATGGCCGGGTTAATGTACTTTCTGAAGGCTATGCCGAACAGTCGGTGTAGAACGATTGTGGTTAAGCTGAGAGAAATGAGAAATCCAGTGAAAGCCAGATTAGCTTGAGCTTTTCTGTTCCGACGCTCCCGTATTTCCTCTCCTCTAGTTGCTAACGATTTTGTGCTGGGATGAACTTTCTTATGACTGTGCCGCCAAACAGTTCGCCAGGAGAAAGCATACAAAATGGTCACTGTGATGACAGTGACTGTCGAAGTTAATGTAAGGATACTGTAGGACAGGATCAGACATGTCGGCGCCTTGTTTCTCGAATTTGGACCTTGCACTAGAGAACCGTTGGCCACTACGAAGTCATAGGGGCAAACAATTATTTGCGGTACGCAGTAGGTCATGGGGAACAGAAGCTGCAAGACCACTGCTAAGGTCATACGGGACTTTGTCCACAGCTAAAACACTTAGTTAATTAGTGACATGCATGCCGACCCGACCCGACCCGACCCGACCCGACCCGACCCGACCCGACCCGACCCGACAGGCGAGTGAAAGAGAAGGCCAAATTGGGAGCGAAATTTTTGTGCAGCACGATGGTTTTACGTAGCTATAACAGATAATAATCATAAATTAGCACTGTATACTATCTGTCTGTCTCACGGTAATAATATGATATGAGATATGATCATATTATATTTCATATTATTTCAAGGCCTCAAAATAATATGCATATTACAGCAAATATGACGTACCAATATTATTTGCGAAAAGTCATATTCATATTCGCTAAATAATATGAATTTGTAAATCGAACAATAACTAGACAAGCTTTTTTTGGAGCGAGCAGTCTTCTTATTTGTCTAGACAGGCTAGTAGCGCCTGATGGACTTATTTTTGACTTCTACATTATTGTTTCACACATCAGCCCATTCACAACCAATTACTGCATGCTATCGCAGATTACGCGCTCTAATCATATCGCCCAAAGGGCAGGGTAGGCCGTTTGTCGGCCTCTCTTTCCACCTGCGATCAGCTGAGCTGGCCTGAAGTGTAATTAAACCTGCCTGCGTGTCAGACAGGCAGGGCAGGGGTCAGACAATGGACACTGTCTTAATTACGTACACCAGTGGAGCAATCTGGCGGCCTTGACACACGGGCGGGCAAATTGTTTATGTGCTAGCTACGTATGTTCAAAGTTAGATGATATCTGAATAGATTAGTTCAATTAGTTCAATATTTTAGCTACAAGCTTTTATATCTTAGCCAGAAACTTTTATATTTTAGCCACAACGTTTTATATTTTAGCCACAAACTTTTATATTTTAGCCACAATCTTTTATATTTTAGCCACAAACTTTTATAGTTTAGCCACAACCTTTTATATCTTAGCCACAAACTATCTGAGTAAAACAAGATATGCCTTGTAAATTTGCATACCACTAACATTAGCTCTGAAATCAGTAACTGTCAGTAGCGGTCAACACAGATAGCGATCTCCATCCTGGGAGAGTCTACCGGTGGCAACGGCGAAGCAGGAAACACGACGGAACCGAGTATTGGGTATGCAGTAACTGTCGCCAAATAAGGGATAGAGAGGGAAGAGGTCAAAGTGTAAGTTGCACTTTAACATTTGGGCATAGACGGACATTTTGGTCATGATCAGCCCGAAAATGATGCCGATGACTTTTGGTGGGTCTTCTTTCCCGCTCCGCCGCAAGAGGTGCAGGCGCCTGTGTATGCTCAACTTTAAAAATTAGTCGGTGTTTTTATACCTACTCTACCTACTGTATATACGTGTGAGCTGCCATTTGATGATGATTTCTTTATTAAGTGTTCATGCACACATTTGTTGGTTTTTATGCATGTGCTACGTTGTACGTATGTATTAAACTGTGTGTCATTGGACAGTCGGCGTTTCGCACCTCTTTAGTCGGCGTAACGCACCTTATTGTAGGCGGGGTTTATTGAGTCGGCGTTTCGCACCCCTTAGTCGGCGTATCGCACCTTTCTAATTAGTCGGCGTATCGCACCGGTCGGCGTATGGCACCAACACCGGTTAAACAGGTGTCTCGGCCGGCCAATGGGCTCCAAACTTTGTCAAACAGATGCAGAGCCAAATTGATGACTTCTAGACGTCACCAGCTAAACTTTACAACCCCAGTTTTTATTCATTTCCGCGTCCCTTTAAAAAAAAGCTTGTCTAGTTATTGTTCGATTTACAAATTCATATTATTTAGCGAATATGAATATGACTTTTCGCAAATAATATTGGTACGTCATATTTGCTGTAATATGCATATTATTTTGAGGCCTTGAAATAATATGAAATATAATATGATCATATCTCATATCATATTATTACCGTGAGACAGACAGATAGTATACAGTGCTAATTTATGATTATTATCTGTTATAGCTACGTAAAACCATCGTGCTGCACAAAAATTTCGCTCCCAATTTGGCCTTCTCTTTCACTCGCCTACCATTCAGAAGTTTAGTGCTTGCCTTTTGGATAGGTTAAATTAATCTGCTGTCACGGAGACTCTGTTAACGTGATTCGAATTTGGCGCTCTGCTCCACAGTTTTTATAACAGTCTGTGATTGCTCATTTCGGCTCCCTTTTCTTGTTTTTTGAGATTTGAAGGATACTGGTCTGCTGAGAGCTACGTTAGCGTGGTGTGGTAAAACTTCCTTTTTGTCTCCTATTCCTTTATTGAGGTATCATGTCTTGACTCCGATCGCGTCATCAGCTTATCACAACGTCTAATTCGCTGCATTTAGGATAGTTCAGAACTGCAGCAAGAACAGCTGCAAGAAGTGGTGCCCAATAAATACCGCTCGAGCCGAGAATTGGCGTAGAATGGGACGATTCCGTAAAGAGGAACCGGCTGAAAAGAAATCTGACTCGAAAGAAAGGTGAGGCGGCTGAAAATGTCAAATAAACGTGCTAAAGATAAACAGCGCCAAGGAACAGCCTCGCCACCCTATACTAGAGAGCAAAGGCGAGATAGCTTGTTCAAAGAGAAAGAAAAATTAGCAGGTCGAGTCGATGCAGTAAACCCATGGGTGAAAGAACTAGCTCTAAACTTTAATTCTCGACCAGACACCCTAGGAAACGCCGATTCTCAGAAAAGGTGTCAAGACTTGATTGTAGAAGTTAAAGCCTCAGATACGGAGCTGCAGTATTTAGCAAAGGAGCTGCCTCCGTTGTTGCCAACTGAATCGCAACAAGCTAAGTCATTTGAACTCTGGAAAAGCTGTATGCAAACGCAGATTTGTCAGTTAGAAATTACTTTAGCTCAGTACCCGCCATTGTTTAGTAACGTAGCTCCAGAAAGTTCTGGTTCGGCGGACGAAAATGAACTTGTGTGAGTGTTTGTAGTATCAAGGCGGACGAAAATGAATAAGACCGCGTTTGGCAGAGAGTCAGATTTTGCAGAAGTTCAGCAGCCTTGGCATCCAATGAAAGTTTATTCCGGCGCTCTCTCCTTGGATGGGAGGGTTTTACGAAAGGCTCATACAGTCAGTGAAAAAGATCCTCAAACGAGTGCTAGGCAAAGCAACGGTCAGCGTTTCTGAGCTAGACAGACACACTAATAATTGCAGTGGAGGGGGTACTAAACAGCCGGCCATTGTTGGCAGTTGATGAATCTCTTGAACAAGTAATCTCGCCTGCTAATTTGTTAGCTGGGTGATCGAATCTGCAGCTCCCCCCAATTTTGTCAGAAACTGACCCCGAATTTTTGCCTAATGACAAACAAAGCAAACGGTCTAAAAAATTACTCGAGTATTGGTCTGCCACGCAACTTGCAGTAAACTCATTTTGGAGAGCGTGGCAGATGTCGTACTTAGCCAATTTAAGAGAAGCCCATGCCCAGATTGCCCAGCGAGCGACTGCAAAGGGCCGTGAATCCTTGTTGAAAGAAGGAACTGTGGTACTACTCAAGGATTCCACCCCCCGTGGCGTCTGGAAGTTGGGCAGAATTGAAAAGCTTATTGTTGGTTCAGACAATGTTTGCCGGTCTGTCCAAATTCGTACGTCCAGCAATAAGCTTTCCATTCGAGCGGTCAAACTGCTGGTTCCGCTCGAAGGGCCTGTGGACGATTGAGTGTACATACTCGAGTAACATTGCACGTTTTATACGTTTAGCGCACCTGAGCTGGCTGCATTCCAACACAACCTACAACCAACCCTATTGTGTGAACTGCCAGACTCTCGATCACTGGACTAACGGATGTGTCGTGGGATACTCGCAGCACCCTCCTGGACCGCCACACTCCTACTACCAGCCCTATCCAACTTTTTATCCGCCACCTATGCCACTTCAGATTCCGGTTCCTCACTATGGTGGCTGGAGGCCGTTTTACCCCGTACCTTTTGGCTACTGGGGCTAGACTTTAACCTGATTGTGATCTAGAGCTTTACTTACTGTGTTCTTTGTTCCGGGTGGAGTGTCACGGACACTCTGTTAACGTGATTCGAATTTGGCGCTCTGCTCCACAGTTTTTATAACAGTCTGTGATTGCTCATTTCGGCTCCCTTTTCTTGTTTTTTGAGATTTGAAGGATACTGGTCTGCTGAGAGCTACGTTAGCGTGGTGTGGTAAAACTTCCTTTTTGTCTCCTATTCCTTTATTGAGGTATCATGTCTTGACTCCGATCGCGTCGTCAACTTATCACAACGTCTAATTCGCTGCATTTAGGATAGTTCAGAACAGCAGCAAGAACAGCTGCAAAATCTGCTTACTACTAAATACAGCGTTGGCAATGAAAAAGACCGCCTGGCCTTTTTTCGTGTTTCTTGAATAGTTTCAAATGGCCCCCATTCTGTCAATTTTTGACCGAATGAAAAGATTTCTTGGCACGGTTATTATTATTTGCCAAGAGTTTGTTTTGGCCAAGTCCTAGCCTGCTAGCCTTCTATAGCCTCGAGTTATGCCCTTCCGAAATGAACTGACGCGAATTTTCAGACGTCAGTTTGGAACGTAAATATCTCATGAACCCTTTATCGGATATTCCCCAAATTTTTCAGGTTAACCACTTCGAAAAGACCGTTTAACCCGAAACTGGGTCGTTTACCCAAAGTCATGCTTCGTTTACCTGAAGTCGTGCTTTGTTACCCGAAGTCGTGCTTCGTTTACCTGAAGTCGTTCTTCATTTACCTGAAGTCGTGCTTCGTTAACCCGAAGTCATTCTTCATGAGCTAAAATGACCCAAATTTCTGAACCTTCGGTTCAGGTTGAAAGGTTCGGTTGATTTGTTTTTTCCGAAGTACAAAAATGCCTTGGTTCAGGTGACCCGAGTCTATCTCTTACCCGCCCCACAGGACCCGATTTTGCTGCCGAAATTCCGAAGCAAGTTTGTGTTCGTGTTAAGAATAACCCGAATCTAGATTGTGAGGTCACCCGAATCATTTTTTGGGTTACCCGAAGAATAGCTAGGGGTGACCCGAATAATTCTATAAACTCACCGAACCATCATTTGGGACGAATTTATCTGTTGTTCTGTGACGGTTACGCAACAATCTATGCACATTTGCATTTGCTGTTTGTTTTTTGGTGGCATTTTCAAAATCGGTCGTTTGACAAACAAAATCAATGGGTCTGCCCTTGAATACCTGCCTTCTACCGCTACTGTTACTGCAGAAAATACACCACTACCAATAAAGTCGGAAAACAGTGTTCGACTTTTTCTTTTTACAGACAAAAACGAGTTACTGCCCTTTCCGGCGATGTCTGCGCTTGTCGGCAGTCAGTGCAGTCAAACTGGCAGCAGAAGCAGTGAGTCAAGTCTGAATGGGTCCGTCAACTCGAATCAACATCTGTGTCGCCATTAGTCAATTTTTGTGTGTGTTGGTTGTTGTTGACGCTGCTTGGCCGGTATGTTACTTGGGGTTAATTGTTCTCGCCAAGGTTGAGGCGGCAATACAACACGGTGGATAATAGCAAAGTTTATCGCCACATGTAGGGAGGCGAACATACACAACTAACTATCACGTAAACTGACTACGATTCCAGTCAGTCGAGTCGCAAGGTAGGCAGCAAGAGAGAGTTTAAGAATGGATTTGGCTGCTGTGCGCTCACTTGCAGTTACAGCAAGGCATGCAGAAGGGGCGGCGCATTATCCACTTCGAAAAGACCATGTTACCCAAAACTAGGTCGTTTACCCGAAGTCGTTCTTCGTTTACCTGAAGTCATGCTTCGTTTACCCGAAGTCGTTCTTCGTGAGCAAAAATGACCCAATTTTCCAAAGCTTTAGTTCAGGTTGAAAGGTTCGGTTGATTTTTTTTCTGAAGTACAAAAATATCTTGGTTCAGGTGACCCGAGTCTCTCTCTTACCCGCCCCACAGGACCCGATTTTGCTGCCGAAATTCCGAAGCAAGTTTGTGTTCGTGTTAAGAATAACCCGAATCTAGATTGTGAGGTCACCCGAATCATTTTTTGGGTTACCCGAAGAATAGCTAGGGGTGACCCGAATAATTCTATAAACTCACCGAACCATCATTTGGGACGAATTTATCTGTTGTTCTGTGACGGTTACGCAACAATCTATGCACATTTGCATTTGCTGTTTGTTTTTTGGTGGCATTTTCAAAATCGGTCGTTTGACAAACAAAATCAATGGGTCTGCCCTTGAATACCTGCCTTCTACCGCTACTGTTACTGCAGAAAATACACCACTACCAATAAAGTCGGAAAACAGTGTTCGACTTTTTCTTTTTACAGACAAAAACGAGTTACTGCCCTTTCCGGCGATGTCTGCGCTTGTCGGCAGTCAGTGCAGTCAAACTGGCAGCAGAAGCAGTGAGTCAAGTCTGAATGGGTCCGTCAACTCGAATCAACATCTGTGTCGCCATTAGTCAATTTTTGTGTGTGTTGGTTGTTGTTGACGCTGCTTGGCCGGTATGTTACTTGGGGTTAATTGTTCTCGCCAAGGTTGAGGCGGCAATACAAAACGGTGGATAATAGCAAAGTTTATCGCCACATGTAGGGAGGCGAACATACACAACTAACTATCACGTAAACTGACTACGATTCCAGTCAGTCGAGTCGCAAGGTAGGCAGCAAGAGAGAGTTTAAGAATGGATTTGGCTGCTGTGCGCTCACTTGCAGTTACAGCAAGGCATGCAGAAGGGGCGGCGCATTATCCACTTCGAAAAGACCATGTTACCCAAAACTAGGTCGTTTACCCGAAGTCGTTCTTCGTTTACCTGAAGTCGTGCTTCGTTTACCCGAAGTCGTTCTTCGTGAGCAAAAATGACCCAATTTTCCAAAGCTTTGGTTCAGGTTGAAAGGTTCGGTTGATTTTTTTTCTGAAGTACAAAAATATCTTGGTTCAGGTGACCCGAGTCTCTCTCTTACCCGCCCCACAGGACCCGATTTTGCTGCCGAAATTCCGAAGCAAGTTTGTGTTCGTGTTAAGAGTAACCCGAATCTAGATTGTGAGGTCACCCGAATCGTTTTTTGGGTTACCCGAAGACATACATGTAACAGCTCCGGCCGACCTGGGGGGAGGGGGGTAGGGGGGGGTTTCCTCAGGTGGGGGGTCGAGGGGGGGTTTCGCCCAGGTGGGGGTCCCAAATTTCAAAAAGCTCCGAAACGCCTAGAAATGCGTTTTTAGCACGTTTTTTTTCAGTAAGGACGCTAAAAATCGCTATTTTAAGCTGCCAAATAGCGTTTTAAAGCTAAAAACAAGCAAAAAATGACAAAAAGAGCTTCCAAAAACACCGATTTTTCTTAAATATCAGCAGTGGAAACGCCAAATTCGGCTTCCAAAGGCTTTTCAAGTGAATTTTAGGCTAAAAATTAGTGATTTCTGACCCAGTTTGCTAATACTGGAGCCACTACTAGTACTTGTATTTTTTGGTCGGGGGGAGGGGTCCCTTAACCTGTCTCGGGGGGGGGGGGGGGGGGGGGGGGGGGTTTGGCCTTTCCCGCAGGGGGGGAAACCCCCCCAAACCCCCCTAGTACATGTATGCCCGAAGAATAGCTAGGGGTGACCCGAATAATTCTATAAACTCACCGAACCATCATTTGGGACGAATTTATCTGTTGTTCTGTGACGGTTACGCAACAATCTATGCACATTTGCATTTGCTGTTTGTTTTTTGGTGCTATGCCTCCTTTCAGCTGGATCTCGGCGATCCCTGCCTCTGTTGGGCCACCCGACTTAATATAATATCCTTCTACCAACAGCTTTTATAAAAAAAGCAGACACGTACACTGTAGTTAGCAGTACAAAAGAAACACGTAAAAGCCTAGCCAATGACAGCACTTTAATCTGCCATTCAGATCTGTTTACAGCATGCTGTTTTGAAAACACAGAAACCGTTCCAGTGCACTCAGGATCGTCATAAAAGAATTCCACGTTGGTGTGGAAAGACCAGTCGCAAAAACCGGGGCACAGCCGAATCTGACACCGGTAGCACACAAAAGTAGTGTCTTTCCTTTGAGCGTGAGCCATGCACTTTCCCCTAGTGCAGGCCACTTTAAACTGCTAAAACTTGTAATTCTATTAATTTTAAGCTCGGAATGCCCTTTAAACGCGTTTTTGAAGGCAAATTTTGTTTAATCTTCTTGGCCTGGCACTTTCAAAATTTTACAGCCCCCTTTTACAGAAGGTCTTCCGCACCATCAGCCATGGCGCGCGCAACCACTCTGCACGAAAGCAAAGCAATACAATGAAGTAAGTTAGCGGCGGCGAGGCAGTGGCTGGAACGGCAGCCTAATTGGGCGCAAAATTCGAATTTAAATTCGGGTGTGCAAAAACGATTCGGGTCTCAGATCGGGACATGTATTCGGCCTTAGTTCGGTTGTGCAAAATCGGATTCGGCTACACGAAGCATATTCTGGTTCAGCTTTTGTACTTTGGTTCTAGGGTAACCCAAAACCGCTATTCGGGTGACCCGATACTATACCTTACTCCCTACTACCTCTGACTATATAGCTTCAGGATGCATGGGTCAGTCACCTTGGGGGGAGCTCCCGAAACTGTTTCGTGTACCCGAAGTCGTGTTTCATTTACCCGAAGTCATACTTCGTTTACCCGAAGTCATGTTTCGTTTACCCGAAGTCGTACTTCGTTTACCCGAAGTCGTGTTTCGTTTACCCAAAGTCGTGTTTCATTTACCCGAAGTTGTGCTTCGTTTCCCCAAAGTCGTTCTTCGTTTACCCGAAGTTGTGTTTCGTTTACCCGAAGTCGTACTTCGTTTACCCGAAGTCGTGTTTCGTTTACCCGAAGTTGTGTTTCGTTTACCCGAAGTTGTGTTTCATTTACCCGAAGTCGTTTACTCACGAAGCTACACATATATGTGTACGGTCTTTTCGAAGTGGTTAACCAATCTTTATATGGGCTTACGAACTTGAATAGCTCAGCGTTTTAGCACAACCAGTTAAAATCTGGCGAATTTTTACAGATTTTAACCGGTTGTGTTAAAAAGCTGCGCTCTTTGGATTCTTAAGCCCATATAAAGATTGTTTAACCTGCAAAATTTGGGAAAGATCCGATGAAGGATTCGTGAGATATTTATGTTCAAAATTGACATCTTGGCGTCTTGGCCATGGGTAGTTTACGCTATCCCAGTGGCGTATCCAGGGGGGGTGTAGGGTGTGTACACCCCCCCTTTGCGGTGGAGGTAGGAAGAAAAAGTCTGTCAAAAATATAAGAAACTAATGAATTATGTACTAAAACTGTCTATTTTGTGCTCAGAATGCCTTCTAAATGCGTTTTTGAAGGCCAAATTTTCAAAATTTTCTCGCCCTGGTCAGGCAGAAGCCCAACCAGGCCATTATAAACTACTAAAACTTGGAATTTCTGTTAATTTTAAGCTCGGAATGCGTTTTAAACGCGTTTTTGAAGGCTAATTTTGCTAAATTTTCTTACCCTGGCCCAACCAGGCACTTTCAAAATTTTACACCCCGTAAGTCGTGTTTCGTAAGTCGTGTTTCGTTTACCCGAAGTTGTGCTTCGTTTCCCCAAAGTCGTTCTTCGTTTACCCGAAGTTGTGTTTCGTTTACCCGAAGTCGTACTTCGTTTACCCGAAGTCGTACTTCGTTTACCCGAAGTCGTGCTTCATTTACCCGAAGTCGTTTACTCACGAAGCTACACATATATGTGTACGGTCTTTTCGAAGTGGTTAACCAATCTTTATATGGGCTTACGAACTTGAATAGCTCAGCGTTTTAGCACAACCAGTTAAAATCTGGCGAATTTTTACAGATTTTAACCGGTTGTGTTAAAAAGCTGCGCTCTTTGGATTCTTAAGCCCATATAAAGATTGTTTAACCTGCAAAATTTGGGAAAGATCCGATGAAGGATTCGTGAGATATTTATGTTCAAAATTGACATCTTGGCGTCTTGGCCATGGGTAGTTTACGCTATCCCAGTGGCGTATCCAGGGGGGGGTGTAGGGTGTGTACTCCCTTTGCGGTGGAGGTAGGAAGAAAAAGTCTGTCAAAAATATAAGAAACTAATGAATTATGTACTAAAACTGTCTATTTTGTGCTCAGAATGCCTTCTAAATGCGTTTTTGAAGGCCAAATTTTCAAAATTTTCTCGCCCTGGTCAGGCAGAAGCCCAACCAGGCCATTATAAACTACTAAAACTTGTAATTTCTGTTAATTTTAAGCTCGGAATGCGTTTTAAACGCGTTTTTGAAGGCTAATTTTGCTAAATTTTTTTTTTTTTTTTTTTGAAATTTTATTGTTAATATTAGCATTATTAGTATACAAAGTTCGAAATTTTTGGGACGCACACAGTACAACAAACAATTAACACACAAGTTGCGATAGGGTGGGGCATTTTATACTGAAATAACTGAAGCAACACTATCTGTTCGTCCATTTTTCGAATTCGTATGGCTCTTGTCTAACATTTCTTATGTTATTATCTTGCTTCTGGTCAAAAGCATATTTAGCAATACTAAGTTTTGCGGTAAGTCTGATAAAAACAGATTCAATTGAAAGAATGCTTTTCGTACTTCTACAAGCGTACAGTATGTATTTGAGAATTAAATTTTGCTAAATTTTCTTACCCTGGCCCAACCAGGCACTTTCAAAATTTTACACCCCCCCTTTCCAAAATCCTGGATACGCCACTGCGCTATCCCGTGTGTCACGGCAGTCCCGGCACCCGTGGAAGCGGTGTGTTTGTGGGTTCGAAACCTGTCGAGGCGATGGGAAGTAGTCGACACAAAGCCCAACCCAGGCCGTCGAAAGTCAGCAATGGCAAGTAGATAAATGGGGACCAAACCTTAGCTGTCTTGCACACACCGACAGCAAAAGGGGAGGGTTGTTGTTAAGGAGGCTGCCGGACCTTGTGTCTCTTCCTGCTCTAGAGCAGTTGGCTACTCCTAGTCCGAAAGGACAAAAAGTTACAACAACAACAACAACAACAACAACAACAACAACATCTGAAAATTCGGGTCAGTTCATTTCGGAAGGGCATAACACCAGGCTACAGAAGGCTAGCAGGCTAGGACTTGGCCAAAACAAACTCTTCTTAACAAATAATAATAATCGTGCCAAAATATTTGCATTCGGTTGAAAATTCACAGAATGGGGGCCATTTGAAATTATTCAGAAAACTCGAAGAAGGCCAGGCGGTCTTTTTTATGGCCAACTCTGTATGTTGGTTAGACTAGGCTACTGCCACTGTTTGGTGTGAGGAAATGAAGTGTTGCAAATCATTTTCTTATTGCTCAAGCCCCCAGGTTCAAGTATTCATCATGGAAATGGAAAATTACACCAGAGCGAACCTAATACGGAATAGGTTTTCTTTTTTGTAAGACATTTTGTGCTTGGAATTCACTGTTTTCTCAAGGTTAAAGTATTGATCATTGTTGACTGACCCTGTTTGGCTCTCAATTTGCTCACTTCTATTTTTGCTTTCTGGGTAGTGTCGAACAGTGTGTTTGAGTAGTTATTCAGGTCGCATTCAAATGTTGACTCTACATACTGTAGGTCTGTTGTTCTTTAGTCTAATTTTTATGCGGCCACCTTGGCCTCTTTTGAACTGGAGGACGAGCGAGCCGAGGCAGTGGGAGTGTTCAGGATTGAGCTTTGTACGTTGACAACGTGCGTGAGAGTAAAGGCTTTGGTCAGGGCCAGCGTGTTCAGGTCGGCTTATAGTAAACGCTTAACTGTAGCGTATTCCAACCTAATCTCGGTCTGTTGCTAGCTCAGCCGCAACGCCCAACAAACAGCGACACATTTACCGCGGTCGTCAGCGAAACGCTGCTAAAACTACAGCGTGGGAGGACGGGAGGGGCGTTCCGTCAGGTGCGGGGTCGTGGGCTGTTTCGCTCAGAGGGGAAGTCCAAAATTTCAAAAACTCCTTAACGCATGGAAATGCGTTTTTAGCACGTTTTTTCAGTAAGGAGTCTAAATATCGCTATTTTAAGCAGCCAAATAGCGTTTTAGAGCCAAAAACAAGCAAACAAACGATAAAAAGGCTTCCAAAAACACCGATTTCTCTTAGGCATTCAGCAGTGGAAACGCCAAATTCGGTTTCCAAAGGCTTTTCAAGAAAATTTTAGGCTAAATTTTAAGCTATTTTTTTTTTCTGAGCCACTTTGTTAGTACCTGCTGAGCCACTATTAAAAGTACTTGTACTTGTACTTTTAGTACTTGTACTTATACTTTTTACTTATACTTATACTTATACTTTTAGTACTTATGCTTATTACTTATACTTATACTTTTAGTACTTGTGCTTGTACTTTTAGTACTTGTATTTTTCGGTCAATGGGTCCCTTAACCTGTCTCGGGTGAGGGGGGTTGGCCTTTTCGGCAGGTGGTAAGCCCCAAACCCCCTAGTACATGTATGGTACTGTTGTTTGTGTATACACATACACATTTACCACACACAAAAATACACACTGTTTTTTCAATGTGTATACACATACACATACACATAGGGCCAGGGGGCGTGCAAAAATTACGTAATGGTATTTTTGCCCATTTTCGGACCCCCTCCCCACGGATAATCGCCCGTAATAATTTCCTGACCCCCTCCCCTAATTACGTAATAATTTGGCTACCCCCCCCCCGAAATTTCAATTTTTTGACGAGTTAGAGCCGAAAATTTTCCGTTAAATTCTATGTAAAATGACGTTCTTATTAAAATGGCATCTGTACACAGTAACAATTGATAATTTTCTTAGTTTTCTTTATTGATGAGCTACAACTACGTACATGTACGTATAGTCTTAGTTTTACGTATAGAAGCCATCATTGGATGGCGTTTTGTTAAAGATGAAACCAAGGTATTTTATACTGGATTTTAGGGCTGCTTCAATATTGCTTGACTGATAATCGATAGTATTAAACCAGAGTTCGTGCGGGACCCGAAAAGTCAGGGAATTTGGTGTCCAGTCAGGGAAAAAATTGATAGTAGTAGAATCCTCTCTCGCCCAAGGGGCCCTGTCAGAGCTTTACACACCACCCTTTTGAAAATGGGACTTCTAACTTTCCACAACTACTACAACTTGAAATTTTACCCTCAGAATACCGTTTAAATGCGTTTTTCAAAGCCAATTTTTAAAAATTCCGACCCTTGTTAGAATGTTCTCACTCTGATTGGTCAGGGAAATTTGGCTTTGGTCAGGGAATCGCTCACGAACCCTGTAAAAGATCGAGTCGATAATACTGTTGTTTGTGTATACACATACACATTTACCATACACAAAAATACACATTGTTTTTTCAATGTGTATACACATACACATACACATTGAAAATTCGGATACACGTTACCATACACAAACACTACTCGAAATGTGTATTTTTGTGTATGTGTATTTGATCAGCAAAAGCCGATAAAATTTCGAACAGAATCGTAAAATTTCGATGTTTTTGCTGCAGTAATAAACGGTGTGAAGGCAGCCCGCCACGAGTGTTCTAAATGCAGCCCGCCACGAGTTGACGACGCTTTGTCCTACCGGCCGCTCCCTTTCTCTGCTCGCTGCACGCTACACGGCCACACTCCTCAGTCTCACTTCTTTTCTCTTTTATGCGCAAACCAAAAATCAAATCAAAGCTAGCCCAGACAGTGATCACGTGACGTGACAAACAAAGTCTTAGCACGGAACTAAAGGTTACGATAACTTGGCGGGAACACAAATTAACGATAAATAATAACTAACAACCAAATCAAATACACCTATTTGACATTCCCGGCCGACGGGAACTAGTCCACCAAACGCCGCCAGGAACCTCCTCCTCTAGTGCGCTGCGGCACCGGCTCGGTTGTGTTGGTCAGACAAGTGGGTCGGCTGCCGGCGGCGCTCCGGGTAGCGTTCCGGCATGTCACCAAACCGTCGCTTTTGCAGAGTAGGCGTCGGCGATCTATAAAACATACGTACAGTACACGTTACTGAATGCCTAGTCTTCGGCCGGGCCTTCCAACGGAACAAGCAACCGAATTGCGCGTAAAAGTGTCTTTCCGTTGGAGGTCTGTACATAGGCCGAACGACATTGGCCATCTTCACTGACAATTAATTTTGAAATTTTTGCTAAACTCCACTTGGCCCGGGGAGTAGCGTCTTTTAATAACACCACTGTGCCGACTTTTGGCTTAATTTGACTTTCTCCTCTGGCTTTTGGCCATGTCTTAGAGCGAACATCTCTCAGATTTAACAGGTAATTAGATTTCCAGATCTTCCAGAAAAAGTTGAGCGCTTTTTGCGTTTGTTTCCAGTAGTTAAAGAAAGTCTCAGCTCGCTTGGTTTGTGCGGGTTTATACTCAGGGTCGGGGTCCATTCGGATCTTTGGTAGCAACAAATTTGGTCGACCCCCTAACAGATGCATTGGCGTCAACACTTGGTCGAAAGAATCAGTTACAGCCATCAATGGACGACTGTTCAACAGGCCTTCCACTTCTGCCACCAATGTCCGGAGCTCTTCAAGACCGATCTGTCGAGAACCAAGCACACGTTTTAGAGCACGTTTCACCGACTGGATCAAACGTTCATAGAATCCTCCCATCCAGGGAGACAAAGAGGTTAAAAATTTCCACTGCACCCCTTTTTCGCTCAGATACCGATTCAGTTCGCTCTCTTGTAATAGACGCTTATTCCACAAAAACGACAAAGATGCATTAGCTAATTTAAACTGCCCTGCATTATCGGATAAAATTGTTCGAGGGAGACCTCTTCTACCACAAAACCGCCTGAATGCACTGATAAATTCGTCAGTGGAACAGTCCAACACAATCTCTAGATGAACGGCTCTGGTCACTGCGCACGTCCATAGACTAATCCACACTTTCTGAACCTGTTCTGCGCGAAGCTTAACTAGTAAAGGTCCTAGATAATCGACACCCACTGTTTCGAATGGGTACTGCCGCAACACGCGAAAATGTGGCAAATCTGGAAATGGTGGTGGTTGGAAGGTCCCTCCCGCCTGACGCAAACAAACGACACACTGACGAATGACAGATTTGACAGCTTGTCTGCCTTGTGGAATCCAATATTCAAACCGAATCTGTGCTAGAGTCTGGTCGACACCTGCATGTAAGAGTTTAGCGTGCGCAGACTGAATTACAAGCTCAGTAAAGTAATGCTTGCGAGGTAATAGGTACGGTTCTTGTGTATCAGGAGACAAATTTGTGTTGCTGAAGCGACCCCGACATCGCAGTAGACCAGTATCATCTAAGAACAGACCTAACTGCCGAACCAAAGTTTTTTGACCCTGCCGCAGCGGGTGTCTCAACTGCGCAAACTCAGCCTGAAAGTTTGTTTTTTGAACCCAACGAATCCAAAGCAGAGTGGCTTGTCTAAGTTCTGTCACCTCAAGTCTAAGCGTTTGTGGTCTTCGACTGTGACTACGTAACCGCCGCTGCCTGATACACTCCTTCCAAGCTGTTGTCGCCTTTAACAGCCATGCAGTTACCCGTACGAGCCTGGAAAGAGTGGAAAATGACGTAATATCTAGACCGAACGGGGCTGTGGAGCCACTGACTGCAACCGGCAAGGACACTTGTTGGTTGGATTCTAAACCCAATTCCAGTTCAGACTCAACATCTTGCAGAGGAAATCTTTCATTTTGAGGCCAAGCGTCAATAGATAACCTCAACCAAGGCGGACCTTCCCACCATAGAGTATTAGCTTCAAGATCTGAATAGTTTTCGGGCTTGGTGGGAATGTCCGCCGGATTGCCTTTTCCTGGAACGGAACGACACTTTACTAGCTGATAGGCATTAATCTCGGCAATGCGCGTCTGGAGCCATTTGGGCAAGACTCGGTCTGTGGACAACCAAGCAAGCACACATTCCGAGTCGGTCCACAGGTACTGACTGGAAATACAAATGCGCAGTTGTTCATGCAGAAATTTCAACATACGCACTCCTAAGACAACTCCTAGCAATTCCAATCGAGGCAGTGTTGTTGTTTTAAGTGGAGCTAGTCGGTTTTTGGAAAAGATCAAGGCACTAGTGACACCGTCAGCTTGCTCAGCTCTCAAATACACCATCGCACAGTAGGATTTCTTGCTCGCGTCAGAGAAACAATGTAATTGCAAATCGACCACTGTGGAGGTGCTACAAATCAACCGAGGAATGGGGATTTTGTCTACTTTAGATAGGCCTTGGAGAAGTTTCACTCCTTGAGACTGTACATCTGCTGGAAGTTCTTCGTCCCAACCCACTTTCAGCTGCCACAACTGCTGAGCAAAAAATTTCAAAGGAGCTACAAGAGGCGACCAAAGCCCCAGTGGATCAAAGACAGAAGCCAGCAGTGACACAACTCTACGCTTTGTTAAATCCTCAGTGAGGGAAAGCAGCTTAGATTTGGACAAGAACAATTGGTCAGTTTTCGTGTTCCAATTGAGTCCTAACAGCTTAACTGTCTCCTTGCGAGAACGATCGATATCGGGCACAGATTCCAAAAAACAGGATGAGTTCGAGCTCCACTCCCTCAGATTCATTCCTGCCTCTTGGAATAGCTTTTTGGCTCTGTCATAAAATTGAATTGCGTGATCGACAGTCGGCATGCAAACTAATACATTGTCCACGTAAATGTTTGAGGCGATCAGCACCGATTCAGGACAGACAAACTCAGCTCTGTTCATGTGATGTTTGATTGTAGCCTCCAGCAAAAACGGCGAACACACTAGACCGAAACTGACTCGTTTAAATCTGAATGTACGAAGGTTTGTTTTGTCAGTGGACAGAGTGATCAAGTTCTTGAGCCACAAAAATCTCATTAGGTCCCTTTGATCTGGATCGACAACGACCTGGAGAAAAGCTTTTTCTATATCGCTGAGCAGCGCTACAGAGTTTAGCCGAAACCTACAGAGCAAACCGCAAATATCTTCCAGCCCAATCGGCCCTCTGTACAAGTTTTCATTCAGACTCGCGTTTTTTCATTCAGACTTCGCGTTTCTTTAGCAGGTTTACTGCTTGCATCGTATACCACACGCACTTTAGTGGTTGTACTGGACAGCTTGACCACACAGTGGTGGGGCACGTAATAGAGCAAGCCTTTCGGGGGAAGGTCATTTGGAATTTCTTCGATAATGTCCGCCCTCAGGTAGTCGGCAAAAATTTTATCGTATTGCTGAAGCAAGTCTGGATTTTGCCTAAGCCGATTGACCAAAGTTCGAAGCCGATGTAATGACACATAGTAGTTGCAAGGCACTTCTGGCTCCCCTCTCCTGAAGGGGTAAGAGACCTGGTATCTCTTGTCCTCTGTCAGATACTGAACTGTGCGATTAAAATTTTCTTGTACCCAGTCATTCTCGGGTTTTTGATCTGGTGGTTTGATTCCTATAGTTTCGAGTTTCCACAGGCTCTCCAATTCAAACTCAGACGAACCTGTTTCCTGCACAAACAAAGTCGATACCACCTCTTCGGCCGCACTCACAGACTCTCTGTCATTCTGACCTGCTATTATGTAGCCGAATGTCGAGTTGACCAAAAACAACGAGGGATTCAAGGGGATCAGAGGCTGCATTTTGATAACTTGGAAAAAGTAGTCAGCTCCAAGCAAAACATCAACAATTCCAGGCTCATTTTGTTTGGGTGGTGGGTCTGCTAAATCGTAGTAAACTAAGCGAGTTTGAATTTCAAGAGTGACCGTCTGTCGATTTATCGGCTGGGTGATGATATCACACAGCGTTGCTGAAAGACGGAGCACTGACCCATCTTTCTGACGAACGCCAAACCGAACTTTGGAAGCTTTACAGGCACGAGGTGTTTGACCAAATGCCGCAATTTTGAACTCCTCATGTTCCGACTGGTCCAGCTCCAATTGATGACCAACAGTCGAGCGCAGGAAAGTTTTCTGACTACCGGAATCAAGAAGAATTCGGGCAATCTGTTCTTTGCCTGTGTCTAAATTGAACACTGGCGCGAGTGCCGTTAGCAAGAGAACCTGTTTTTGTGGTTGCGACACAGTTAGAACCGGCACCTGGACTGTTTCGAGATTATTGCCTTGGTTGCTCAAGACATTGGACTCAGTGTCTGCCAAGCCATTGGAAGCCTCCACTGTCAGAGTTTTAGTCACTGTACGTAACTTCTGATCTCTTACTTTGTTTCCCTCTTGAGCAGACTTATAGAAACCAAATTTCTGCTGACAGATCGAGCGATGGTGATTTGGGCTCTGACAGTGTGCGCATTTCCTTTTTGACTGGCATTTCTGGATGTTATGGTTCGAGCGTAGACACCGATAGCAGAGTTTGTTGGTTTTAAGAAACTCGTGGCGCTGTTTTGCATCAGCATAAAATGTACACTGGTCAGAAAAATGAGCCCCTTTGCAGTAGATGCAGGTTTGTGCCATTTTAGTGACCAACGCGTGGGCGGTCGGTGTACTGCTGACAGATTTGGCGCCACTAGGACTGCTGCTAGTAGTTTTCTCGCCTGTACTACCGAACTGCTGGATCAATTTGCTAACTTGAACCTGCTCAACCAAAAACCGTCGAAAGATGTCTAATCTATTCAATTCACCAGCCAGTTTGGAAGCTAGTTCTTTCATCAGTCGATCTGGAAGTTTCCGAATCAGGTTGTCGGCTAGCAAACGTTCGCGTCCATCAGACTGACCCAACTCTTCGAGACCTCGCAGGTGCTTTTCTACATCTAGCGCAAAACCTTGAAGTGCGGTTGGACTGTCAGCTACCTTTCCTAAGGCCTGTAATGCGTTGTAGTGCGCCGTAATAAGCTCATTATCGTCGCCATACGCCTCAAGCAAGAGTTTAACAGCTTGGTCATAAGCTGATGCCGTCATAGGTAGTCCATCAATCGATCTGGCTGCCAAACCAGTGACAAGCGATTTCAAGTAAGAGAATTTCTGGGTTTGCGAGAGCTTAGCGTTATTGTGGATACACTGCTCAAAAGAGACCCAAAACTCCTTAAAGTGGAAGACATCACCAGCGAATGGTTTTAGCTCTAGCGTCGGAAGTTTAACAGCAGAAGACTGGTCCACCGCAGAGGAAGAAGTCGCCAATGCCGACTTATTACTACCCTCTTGGACAAAGTGCTGCATCGATTGTTGAAACCGCTTCTCTGCTGCTGCCATTTGCTCGCTGTGCTGGATTTGGATCGTCTCCAGTTGTTCTCGATGCCTTCGTTCCGTCTCTTCCTGCTGTCTCTGGAATCGATCATCCGCCTTCGAAATTTGCTGCTGCAACAACGCCAGGAGGGCCACAAAGTCCCCTGAACTGGCTCCGGGCGGGTTAGTTGTCGCGCTACACGTTTCTGCCTTTGGCAGATCGGCTTTAAGAGTCGTAGGTGTTTGTGTAGCCGTAAATTCCTGGAGAGTTTCGTCCAGTTGCGTTCGCGCTTCCTCTATCCTCTCCTTTACTCGGAGGGTAAACTGACTGAATTCGGTCGCTTCGAGAGGACAATCAACGAGTAGAGGAGGTAGTTCTTTTTCTAATGCGGCCATTTTCTTTTCAATTTCAAGTAGTACATTCGAGTACATTTGGCCTTTTTCCCGCGTAGGTTGTGCCCACCGTAAATTGGAATTTTGTGCAATTTGGCTAAATAACTCAGCAACGGCGCTTGTGACTTCATCTAACTGCTTGGTTAATTTTTCTTTTTGCACAAGAAACTCTTTGCACCGTGCACGTGTCCATTGACTAGCGCCCACACTTTCCGGCGGTGGTCGGTTTGACATTTTTGCAAATTTTAGTGAGGCAAGGGTTGGCCTAACAATTCCTCCCTAACCACAAAGCAACTACCTTTTGGCTCGCTGAGTTACCGTACGCGTTGCCTTGCGGTGGGGAGCCATTTTGCAGAGGTTGTTGTCGCTCAAATCGACGAAGTTCGATTGCAGACAATTCTTCTTGCAGCCAGGTAGACGGTCTGATGCACCATGTGAAGGCAGCCCGCCACGAGTGTTCTAAAGGCAGCCCGCCACGAGTTGACGACGCTTTGTCCTACCGGCCGCTCCCTTTCTCTGCTCGCTGCACGCTACACGGCCACACTCCTCAGTCTCACTTCTTTTCTCTTTTATGCGCAAACCAAAAATCAAATCAAAGCTAGCCCAGACAGTGATCACGTGACGTGACAAACAAAGTCTTAGCACGGAACCAAAGGTTACGATAACTTGGCGGGAACACAAATTAACGATAAATAATAACTAACAAACCAAATCAAATACACCTATTTGACGTACTCATAATATGTATTTTTGTGTATGTGTATTTGATCAGCAAAAGTCGATAAAATTTCGAACTGAATCGTAAAATTTCGATGTTTTCGCTGCAGTAATAAACAGTAGATATCCTCATAAAGCCTTCAAATTGCCAAAGTAACTAGATTTCAAAGCTATCTCAGGTTTCAAGCAGCAGACATTCAGACATTTGATTTTTGTGGCATTTCTGACTGAAATCTACCAAAAAATTTGCATTTTCAGTAGAATACACACACAAATATACACAAAAATACACATTGTTTTGTTGAATGTGTATACACAAATTACCATACACATTTGAGGGTAAATGTGTATACACACATACACAAACGGAAAATCCAATACCAAACAACAGTAATGCATGGTTGGGGGCTGGCCCCGGCCGGGGGTCTGGTACCTAAGTTAGTGGCACCATATATGGTCTGCGTCTCTGGTGTAATGGTGAGAATCACGGCTCCCTTGCACGCGATGCATGACACTTCGAGTCCACCTCGGCCCATTTTGACTGCCTCGCATGTGGCTCATCTGGGTTATTACTGGATTGTATCTGGTAAAAGCTGGTGACAGCGAGTAGGCAAAATGCAAACCGACTGGATCTACCATTGTACAGAAGCGGCTCCACAAAGCATGCCGTGTTGGAGAAGAAGATCTATGATGTCAGAGGCTGTCTGACAAAACCAACTATGTCAGGAGGAGACCTCTGGCATATGGGGCACCAGCGGCCGTTGGGAGCTGTCAGAATCATGGCATCAACACGCTGGCCGCCCTCCTGGTGACCGGCACCCAGCAGCATGGCTAGGAGTGGCTGGCAGTGAAAGCAGGACAATGTCCAAGATGACGAATTGCGGGGGTTGCGAAATGGACCACGAGTCTAATCGTAGCCTATAAGGCCCCGGCACATCGGATGGTATCCTACCTGATGCATCCGGCGAATATTTACATAATGCGCCGCCCCTTCTGCATGTCTTGCTGTAACTGCAAGTGAGCGCACGGCAGCCAAATCCATTCTTAAACTCTCTCTTGCTGCCTACCTTGTACTGACTGGAATCGTAGTCAGTTTACGTGATAGTTAGTTGTGTATGTTCGCCTCCCTACATGTGGCGATAAACTTTGCTATTATCCACCGTGTCGTATTGCCGCCTCAACCTTGGCGAGAACAATTAACCCCAAGTAACATACCGGCCAAGCAGCGTCAACAACAACCAACACACACAAAAATTGACTAATGGCGACACAGATGTTGATTCGAGTTGACGGACCCATTCAGACTTGACTCACTGCTTCTGCTGCCAGTTTGACTGCACTGACTGCCGACAAGCGCAGACATCGCCGGAAAGGACAGTAACTCGTTTTTGTCTGTAAAAAGAAAAAGTCGAACACTGTTTTCCGACTTTATTGGTAGTGGTGTATTTTCTGCAGTAACAGTAGCGGTAGAAGGCACGTATTCAAGGGCAGACCCGTTGATTTTGTTTGTCAAACGACCGACTTGGCTCAAGTTTTGCAAGTATGGCAGAAACAACCAGAGTTCAGCTACCCGCACCTGACAAATATTGGTAGGATCCCGGCGAACAACCTAGTCTGGCATGGCCATGGTGGGACTGCATTTTTTCTGCTTTTTTGACGGTTGTTGATGCAGCTCGACCTAGAGATGTGCACGGGCACCTTTTTTCCGGCCCGGCCCGGCCCGGCGGGCCGATCAGGTGAGGCATGCCCGGCCCGCCATGCCCGGCGGGCATCAAAATCGGGCCCGGCCCGGCCCGGGGGGCCTGAAAATGGTGCCCGGCCCGGCCCGGCCCGCCCAAAATCCGGCCCGGCCCTGTCCGGCCCGTTAATTTTGCTTTGTCTTACTAAATTTTTCAAAATTTGGCACGAATTTTCAGATTAAAAGCTAAATTTCATGTTAAGCTTTGGAAATTGTCATTTTAAAACAGCGAATTTCAAATTTATGCTTGCTTTTAATTAAAGTGCGAACTTTTATTGGGTTGTTTTCCAGGAATTGGATATCGGGTTTTTTGTCATTGGTAAAGATACACAATGTACTAATACCATACGATGTACATTAAAAATATCCAGGGCAGTGGGGGTGGTTGACACCCTTTTTAAAGCCAGACGCAGAAGCTCAACCCTATAAATCAAAGTTTGCACTTAAATCTAAGCCTGAGCTGCAAATTGAGGCTTAAAATTAAGTTGGTCGGCAGGTGGGGTAAAGGCTTGTGTACGAACGGCACCAAGGCTGAAATTACTGTTAAAATAATTCTGCATATGGTAGAACGGCGGGTATTTTGAATTCATTTGGGCAATGCTAAGCTAATCAAGGTGTTCTATTTTGTATTCTGCTGTTCTTTTTCTTTATACATGCCCGACGGGCATCAAAATCGGGCCCGGCCCGGCCCGGGGGGCCTTAAATTGGTGCCCGGCCCGGCCCGGCCCGGCCCGTCCAAAATCGTTGACGGGCTTGCCCGGCCCGGCCCACGGGCGGGGCCGGGCACGGGCCGGGCCGGGCATGCCCGGCCCGTGCACATCTCTAGCTCGACCTAGGTCCTGCTGCTTTGTCGCAATTTGCAAGTCAAAAAGAATTCACTAATCCAACTGTCACTTACAACGATTTTCTGAAAGCAGTTCGCAACCTCTTCCACCATCCAATCAATCCAGTGTGAGCGCATTTCGAATTTCTACAATGCACTCAGCATTCCAGCGAGTTTGTGGCAGATTTTGTTCATGAATTGCGGTTGCTCTTGCAAGAATGCACGTTTCCTCTGGATGAAAACGGCGTCATCACAGTAGCAGCTTTGAGTGACTACTTGCTGGCAATCCAGATTACAAAAGGCTTGAGCAGTAGGGAAACACGAGCCAGCACAGCGCCGATATGCTCAGCGTGGGCCAAACAAAATGGGCGCCCTAAAGTGTTTTTTTTTTCAAAAATGACGCCATTTTTTAACTCAGCGGGTCAAAATAGGTCGGGTACACTATTGACTGATGAAAGGTTCCCTTCAGAAATGCATGAATCCTGAACATTTATTTCATTATGGCTTCGCATGGCATGTTTCTTAATGAAACTTCGCAGGTACATAACTTGCGACCCAGTGGCTGTAGCGCAAAAATATGATGATATTCTTAATCAGCGGAAAAAACTGCACCAGATAGATACAAAGTTACGTCCAGATTTGACAGATAACTTTTTGTCTGAGTACGAACCAGGGCATAAAAATTAGATAAGTAGCTCAGGAGCAGTCAGATTGAAGAACAGATGTCATTTTCGTAATCAGCGGCAAAAACTGCATTAGGTGATATAAATTTGATGGTTCTGTACCCTACATGCGACTGAATTGAGTCACCTTTCAAACGAGCATGTTATAACAAGTGCAGCCATTTTCTTCCGAAATGTTGTACGTAGTTGTTGTAACATTTTGTCCTTTCGGATAGGCATCTCGAATTTCGGAAATGCCTTTTTGCAGATTTCGGAAATTTGGAAATTCAACTTTCGGAAATTTGGGAAAGCAAAAAACGGCAAAATCGGAAATTTTCGGAAATCCATTTTTTTCTTAAAAAACCATTTAAAGGTATTGTAGCATGGTATAACCAGTTCTACTATTGCATTAAAACTATGTGCATTAAAGAAATCGTTTATAGAGCTCATTTTAACAGCAAACATTAAACAAATAGTAATGCATAGCAAACTAGACATGCCAAAAATCAGCATAAAAATAAACCATAAAGCATAAAATATGTGGCCATATAAATTTGCTGCACCTGTATAACTATAGTAATCATAAACATCAATTAAATTCCTGGCTTGTGTTGCAAACTTATATATATATAATTGACGTTTTATTTGTTTTGCGTTTTCATTTTCCTGTTTGCTATGCATAAGTGCTTAAAGTTTTATTACAACGCACATGTACACCGGATAACCAGTAAACAACCCTTGATGGGCCACATGCGAGGCAATCAACGGGGACGAACCCCTACTATGTGTCAAACGCGGGATGCATGGCAGGCAAGGTTGCTACCAATGCACCACAGACGCCGACATGTGAAAATATGTGCTGAAGTGCTGAAAATAGACCACAAATAAGAAATACAGTGTGATCAAGAAACAAAACAGTAAGCAAAGAAGTAACTAAACGCAGGGTGCGAATGCTATAAATTAGCTGGATCGAGCCAAGTAGATAAAATAAAAAATATATGAACTTTACAGTACCCGTCAACTGCACAACTTTTGGTTCAGGCTAAGAAAATCGGTGTTGTTTCATGCGCGCTTATTTAAGAGCCAGTTTAAGTTACTCGCGACCCATGCCTGAAGTAAAATGGACAACTTTGAGGCGAGGTTCTCCGATTTGGCTCAAATTTTGCATGCAGACATACATTGATGTAAGAAACATTACCTGCAATTTTCAGCTTTCTGGAGGCCCCGGTTCCGGAATTAGAAAAATCAGAAAATTTCGGTTTTTCGGCAATAACTCGCTTACTTTTCGCTGTAGCGAGTTCGGAATGGCATTTTTGAAATTCTCGCGTCACGCTCGATCAGGATAAGTCATTCAAAATTATTTTTTCGACAAAAAATTTTTTTCTGCTCCACTGGGGGGCTGATTCCAGGAAACCTAGAGTCCGGACAGGTCTAGAGATATCCTAAAAATGTAGCGCTATCCTTTCTCTACAACATATAAAAAAATGAGCAAAATCGCTTTGTACCGCAAATTGAGAAAATTGAGCTTGAAAGTTGAAAATCAAGGTCCCGGAACGAAAAATACCATATGCGCCGCATAGTTTGGGCAGCTGTATCTCGGGCACCATTAGGCCGATTGAAGCCAGGTTACCGGCAATAGAGCCGCCTTTTTGTGCTCTTTTCAATGGTTTTTGTTTATGCTTAATACATAACGTTTTTGGCGGGAAATTCAAATTTTACTATTTTTCTTGCAGACAACATTGATTGTGTGTGGTCTGTGAAATTGTATGTGAATGTTTATGTTTCTTAAAGACTGCATCTTTGATTGTATCTAGCTATATGGTATTAACTGGTACTCCATTTGCCATAAAAATACACTCAAGTCATTTCCCACTCCTGTGACCTGTTGGCAAATGATTGTCAGGGATTGTTGGCCCTAGATAGCAGACAGAATGCTGTCATAATTGCATTCCGAGGTGGTACACTAACCAAAAGAAGCCTTTTTCCAACTACACCAACACTCATTGGTGGAAAAGTCAATAAAGTAGTGTGGGATGCACTGCATCCGATCTGGCAACCACCGAAGCAGATTGTTTATGAAGTTTCCATTCAGTTTCCGCTGCATAGCATTATATTCACTGGGCATTCATGGGGTGGTGCACTGGCTATGCTTTCTAGTGTTGACTTAGCGCATTCTATACCAACACTGAAGGAAAAAAATGAGCTGTACACCTATGGTCAGCCGAGGCTTACATGTCAGCCAAGGTATTATACTTAGCTTTTATGTTCTACATATGAGAATGGATCACTGCTAAACAACTCAAACTAGAACTATCAACATTCCATAAAGTTGGTAACTGAGCTTTACCCCTAACCCATTTCCAGTGCCAATGGTGATCGATGTGTAAGAAGTGTTAGTGTAAATGGAAATGTAAGTTTCAGCAGACCATCAATAATATTTTGGCCGAAATGTGCAGATTTTTGCTGGAGAAAGATAAGAAACAATTTTACGGCAAACACAAGTTGTGTCAACTGTTTTTATGGGTCTTTGTGTGGCACAAGGAACTGCATCTGGCTGGATCATTAAGAACCAGGAGTGTCGTTCGCTAGAAGCTGTCACTGAAGCTGTTCAAATGAAATCAATAAAAGGCATAACCAGTTGCCCAATGGAGGCATATTTACAACTGGATCAGAAAAAGTACAAGTGTAAAACATACAGTACAGTGCCATTTAACGAATAAAAACCTGAAACCTGGGTTTTTTCAGAGACACATCTACGCTACCAGTATTGAGTGCACACCACAGGGAGGCTGCACAACTACAAGTAAGAATTGGGGACTTTCTCCATGCTGGCGGAAATTTTCCAGCATTCACGATCGAACTGCTGTTCAATCCATTAAATGCGCCTGACCAAGTAACAGTATACCACATCAGCTTGACAGCACCGATGCCAAGAAATCGTGTATCGGTCTTTGCACAGATGCTGCCTGTGTTCAAAGAAGTAAATACTCTACTTTTTCAAAAAAGCACAAAACACTGTAAGCATGAATTTCAAGTACATGGACTCCGAATTTTCTCTATAGCAGGTAAAGGAACAGATGTTGTTTATATAGAGGAAATCGAACTTCTACCGGCAAATCTGAATAATACAATCACATTTCACATTCATGAATGGTTTGGATTTTGGAGCATAAACCCAGAAATCTGCATACATGAATGACATGGCATAGGACCTGAGAAGCAAGGTATCTACAGTACAATCAGGGTAAGGAAGTAGCTCAACTCATTTCCAAAATCTTCAGAAAATCTGTTTTTGATCAGTTTTCTGACAAGTGCTATTGCACAAAGTGGAACTAATCTAGTGGGGCAGAAACTGTACATCAGTTTACGAGGTGCGGCAGGCAGAAGAAACGCTGTGCTGCTGCCCAGCAATCCTATCCGCACAGGCACAAACATCATAAACTTATGCACTTTGGGCAAAAGATGTTGGTGAAATTACTTCAGTTCAAGTCTTTGTTGACAATCAGAATGTTCGTTATCCACACAGTGTGTACGACACCTGGTAAG
Source organism: Sabatieria punctata (assembly GCA_030248155.1). Taxonomy (NCBI): domain Eukaryota; kingdom Metazoa; phylum Nematoda; class Chromadorea; order Araeolaimida; family Comesomatidae; genus Sabatieria; species Sabatieria punctata. The sequence goes on from JASANB010006950.1 coordinate 136,234, forward strand.
TCGTTTTGATCATAACTAAACCACAATCAGCACAACTTGAAGTCAGACATAGCAAAGAGCGGCTGATGGGGGTGACCCCCATCAGGAATTTTTTGCAAGAATTTTGTATGGAAAATTATGCTAAAAATATGCCTAATAGATTAGGTGTAAATGAGCTCAGAATATATTTTAACCTATTTTAACGAAAAACAGGCCAAAAACCTAGCTTTTATTTTATGCAAAAATCGGACTTTGGCTTATCGTCCACTCAGGCGCTTCTACCCCAATCAGGAATTAAAAATTCCACCCCCATCAGCCGAAATGCTAGCCCATGTCTGCTTGAAGCCTAAAGCACAAATTTCTTATTTAGGGTTGTTTCACGCGTTTCTGTTGGTGTACTGCCTGTGCGCAGATTTTATACACTCAACATACCAACACAGCAGCGAAGTCTGAATCAAAGCCATTTCTTCCGCATGCGGCGCTTTGAGTAATGATGATACGAATATAACCTACCTGGTCTGGTATATTGTCGAATAAGTTTTCATGTCAAAATCAGTACCAGTGAAATACTTTATATGCAGACACAATCAAAGATGCAGTCTTTCAGAAACATAAACAATCACATACAGTTTCAGAGACCACACACAATCAATGTTGTCAGCAAGAAAAATAGTAAAATTTGAATTTCCCGCCAAAAAAGTTATGTATTAAGCATAAGTAAAAACGATTGAAAAGAGCACGAAAAGGCGGCTCTATTGCCGGTAACCTGGTTTCAATCGGCCTAATGGTGCCCGAGATACAGCTGCCCAAACTATGCAGCGCATATGGCATTTTTCGTTCCGGGACCTTGATTTTGAACTTTCAAGCTCAATTTTCTCAATTTGCGGTACAAAGCGATTTTGCTCATTTTTTATATGTTGTAGAGAAAAGATAGCGCTACATTTTTAGGATATCTCTAGACCTGTCCGGACTCTAGGTTTCCTGGAATCAGCCCCCCAGTGGAGCAGAAAAAAATTTTTTGTCGAAAAAATAATTTTGAATCACTTATCCTGATCGAGCGTGACGCGAGAATATCAAATATTCCATTCCCAACTCGCTACAGCGAAAAGTAAGCGAGTTATTGCCGAAAAACCGAAATTTTCTGATTTTTCTAATTCCGGAACCGGGGCCTCCCGGAAGCTGAAAATTGCAGGTAACGATTCTTACATCAATATATGTCTTCATGCAAAATTTGAGCCAAATCGGAGAACCTCGCCTCAAAGTTGTCCGCCACGGGTCGTCAGTAACTTAAACTGGCTCTTAAAGCAGGATTCATTCAAATCGGTTGAGATTTGCGGTTCCTACAGCAAAAACTCTGCTGGGTTGTTTTTTTTGACACACCCTGTATATACCGTATAGTTTTAAACACCGAATTATTCAGTTTTTTTGTCGAAAATCAGCATGTTTTTGCTATTTTTGATCCCAAAACACCAAATTTTGGCAAATTCTCGATTATAATTGTCCGAATTTGGTAAATTATTCAACTTTTTTGGAGCAAGTTTTCAGTTTTTAAAGAAAAACAAAAACTAAAAAGAAAAGCGTTCTACAATTGTAATATATTCGGTTTTGCGCAATGTTTGTTTTTCATTTTTCATTCATGTTCATTTTTTATTGACTGCCGAAAGCGACTTACACCACTTTTTGACTGAAATTGTAGGTATTTATGGCTGTGCAACAAAGATTGCATCTATTCTCTTCTATACTACTCGCTCAAAAAATCTACTGCAGAGCCGAATGTTATGTCATTAATTGAATTTACTACAATTCCGGCAGGACAGTCGTAGCCCCTGCGTTAGACCACACTGTGAGCCCATCACGGACACCGATATCCTACCCTGCCTTCATTACTAGCCTAAACACATGCTCGGTGTGAGTCTGGGCGGGTCTCAGTGGTAGCTGTCCCCGTTCCCGTTTGTCCCAACACGTGTGGTCGCTATTGTACGTAGCTTTAGGTGCTTGGGCAGCTCCAATCGGCTGCCATTTACCTACTGGCTGTCACCAGGTTTCGGTGGCCTGGGTTGGGCTTTGTGCCGACCACCAACTCTTTACGGCAAGAAACTTGCCCGGCCGAGTGGATGAACGAACGACCACGGGCACAGTGGCTTTGCGGCCCAAAACCACTACACCAACTGTGCCGGCTAACATGTACATCTATAGAATTAAAGGATGGTATGATAACTGACCTGTTTTCCCACGGCCCCGGTACCTGAGCAAATATCAAGAATGGATGAGCACTTATCAGTCACATGTCGACTGACTGCCTCTGCCACAAGTTCAGGACCCCTCCACCGCATCAGATCAATATCCTGCACACAAAAATCCATGACGTAGTATGTACGTATACTAACTGTTTTAAAGACAAGGAAAATAACGGCATATTTGGCACTAGACATGAACAAAGGGGGCTGAGGGGATTGGCCCCCTAGGCTCTGACCAACCCCCCTCAGGCCGCCGCAAAACCCCTCAGAAATTTTTTGGAAAATTTTGTATAGAAAATCATGATAAAAGTATGCTTAGATTAGGTGTAAACGTGCTCAGAATAGCTTATTTTAACGAAAAATCAGCCAAAAACCTTGATTTTAACAAAAAATCGGACTTTTCGTTTGCCATCTCCTCAACCCCTTCAGCCGGCGCTGCCCCCTGAAGATTTGAAAATTGATAACCCTTCAGCCGAAATGCTAGCCCATGTCTGTTTGGCACCGATATGGCACCCGGTAACTAAGCGTTTAACATGCATTTCGCGAGAAAGTCAGCTTAGTTAACTATGGCCCATAGGCAAGTTGGGTCATCTCACCGATCCGGCTAAAATTTTATGAGCAAAAACTAGACCACGAACGATGACCTTCGGCGCCTATTAGAAGAAAATCACCCCCCTAGAACCGGAGCTACATCCCCTCAAAGTTGGCTCGCCAGCCGTTTTTTGGCCAATTTTTGGACCTCTAACGACCCAAATTCATACGTGTGACGTTTGCGCATTTCTAAACTGACAGCTCTCGCATGCCCACCAATCAATAGCTATTTCAAAATACTTTAAATCCCCCACTCAAATTTTTTTGTATCGTACCTGGTTAGCGAGTTATTTTCCGAAATGTGCCAAAAATGACAAAAATGCACCCTCCATTTTTTGCAAATATTCGCCCATAACTCCAGCCACAGAAGCGTGGGCCACCTGGAACTTTCTTCAAAGTTAGCTCATAACCGGCCAAACATAATCCACACAAATTGGTCAAAATCCAAGGGGTGATGCGGGGGGTGTTTGGCCCCCTCAAAGGTTTCCGAAAAAAATTTTTTTGCTCAAAATTAACTTTAAAGTAGTCTATCTGATGTAGTTTAATGAGCTGATTGCGAATATGAGCTCCGTTTGGCTAGACTCGGCCTGGATCAGGAGATATTCAAGTCCAAAGTTCCGAAAATCAATGCCCCCTGGTGAGCATATCTTTTGATGGCTAGCCTAAACCGAGTCACGAGGCAGTTTGCTAGATCTATTTTAGCCTGCTGAGTTTAAAACTAACTTCATTTTTGAGCTACGACCTCCCGTTCGTGAGTTATGGCCAGTTGAAAAACACTACTGCAAAAAAGTGCAATTTTGGTGGTGCTCAAAAAATCATTTTTTTTATCCAGGCCCAAAATTATATTTCTGACCAGCTCACCGGATGTACTTTTTCCGACTGATTCCAAAAATGACTTCATTTTTGCTCTAGGAGGTCTGCTTCCCGAGTTATGGCCGTTCAAAATTTCGCGGCAAATCTGCACTTACAGCTCTCACTCTGTTTTGACCTTCAAAACAGACTGCGTTGATTAGAGCCGCTATTATTGCTTTGGCTCTGTTCTACTAGATATAAATTTCTTCGCTAGATCCAAAAATGACCCATTTTTTACTGTACGACATCTCCTTCAAGAGATACGACCATTCAAACTTTTGCGGCAAATTCATACCTAAATCGGGTATGACCTGCTAGCGGGCTGTCTCCATTAGTAGCGCGTGCGGTCTTTGTAAGGCTGTCATGCTAGATAGATTTTCATGCTTTGTGTTATTTTCAGCTCGCCTTTGCTGTTCCACCTCAGCTTGCAAAGTTTATTTCTGTCTGACCTACCGAATCCGCCCCACAAGCTGTCCAAACTTGCCTGTTATGAGCAGGAGACGGAGATCAATGATAAACACAATAAATCCACCCCACAAGCTGTTCAAAGACTTGCCTGTTATGAGTGAAACAAAATTCAAAGAAAAGCACAATGAATCCACGTCACAAGCTGTCTGAAGATTTGCCTGTTATGAGTAGAGATGAAAGCATAAAACCTTCAAGTTCCTCTGTATTAGTCATCTCTACCAATTCCAAAACTGTATTAGTCATCTCTACCAATTCCCAAAACTGTATTAGTCAT